>JASDQU010560001.1:21412-32532 GCA_032191745.1 Picea mariana | reverse complement strand
GGGACTTCCATATTAGGTATTATATTAGTGTACTTTTGTCTATATTTCTGAAGACTGGCTTTGAATATGGCCTCTGACATTATCACTAATAGCTCTAGTTTAGGGTCATAAATTCCATGACAACAAAAGTCTTGTTCATTGAATCTCTGCAATACATGTATCATGTATTTCAAAATCCACTCTCATCTCCTATTGTTGAAGATATTCCATATTGGCCAATATGAAACAAATTCAAATGTTGATCTATGCCTTTCCCATTTGGACTCGATCTTCTTGTATTGTTTATGTATTTGTAGGAGTCTCTGAATTAATACTCTATCCATTGTCTCTCCTTCCTTGAAGAACAACTTAATATGTATTGTTATCATCTATACCTGACTTGCTTCTATTCAAGGTATACATCCACACAAACATGACATAGTAATTTAAAGACACCTATAGCATGCACCATTAAGCCTCTTATTTCTAAAGAGGATTATTTCTCGTTTACCATTGCTAGAAAGTCTTCCATTACTTAGCTGCTCTTTCCTCTCTCGATCTACACACTCCAACCGCCTGCATCCTTCTGCTCCTTCACTTTTAGTTATTCAGAATGAAGAATGTTGTCTTAGACAATTCGATCCATATGTGGCCCTTTAGCTGATGCCGAGACAATACAATTATATTGTTGTCTAAAGTCTTAGAAATATTTATAACAAGATTCCTCTCACTGTAAAATAATATGTAAGGTGCCTATCTAGAAATATCTCTTAACGCAATTCCTCTCACTCTATAACAATATGTAAATGTGGCTATCTAGAAACCTCTTTAATGAGATTCCNGAAACCCTAGAATGGGCAAACTCTGGATTATTTCATGAACCCCCCCCCAAAAAAAAACAATTGGCTCAATCTTCAAGATCAGAAGATTTTCCATGGATCTTGAGGCTCTAATACCAATTGATTTTCCCAAAAAGGAGATATATAGGAGAAGGTGGCCACGCAATCCATAGCTTGTCTTCTGACCAAAAATTCTCCTCAGGGGCACAAATATGAACAAGGGTGAACCATTAGTTTGGGTGACCAAGCAAATGGGGATCCAGACCGGGGTGATCCGAGAGTGGCCAAGAGGTTTTTGGTAATCTCAGAGTGACCTCTAAGGATTATTGGGAGAATCCCACTGCATCCATGGAAGAGGGCGCACTCACTTCATTTCCACAAAGAATAAACCGGCAAGGGCGCAAACCCCAGTTGGTGTGCCCTCCCTTCTGCCTCAAAAAATTTGAAGGAAATGATTTTCTCCCTGAGAGAGTGGCTAGATAATGAGATAAGCTTGCTCTCAGAGGTGGAATCATGGAAAATAGAGTCACCATGAGACAACCATGAAGGAAGGCACACTGTTTATTCTTCATAAACCCTAAAAACGAAATTTTCATGAATGTAAAATGCAAACTTAGAAAAGAAAACAAACAAGACACATAGCTTCAAAAGAAAAGGAAAGAATGCTTTATTTTAGTCCTGGTTCACCTTATATACCAAGGGAACCATTTATTTTACATATATTTAATTCATCATCAAAAGGTAAAGAAGTGTTACGCCTAGGTGATTGACTTGTGCACCCTAGGTGGGTGTGCCCCTAAGTGGCCTCCTTGTCCCACTATCTCTATCCACTGATGCCATTTTTGGTAGAATTTGGGATGGTTTAATTTTGAGTGGATCCCCTGGGATCTCTATGAGAATTTTGGATCCTCCTGGACCTTTGTGATAATTTCTTAGATCTTGTTCGATAACACCTTCCCACTGAAGAACTTTTGGACCTCCCAAAAGTATAAATACTCAACAATTTAGTTATGATAATGCACTCTTCCATCTTGCTGAATATTTCAGAATTTAGTCTTCATCTTGGGTCTTCCATATTAGGTATTATATTAGTGTACTTTTGTCTATATTTCTGAAGACTGGCTCTAAATATGGCCTCTAACATTATCACTAATAGCTCTAGTTTAGGGTCATAAATTCCATGGCAACAAAAGTCTTGTTCATTGAATCTCTGCAATACATGTATCATGTATTTCAAAATCCACTCTCATCTCCTATTGTTGAAGATATTCCATATTGGCCAATATGAAACAAATTCAAATGTTGATCTATGCCTTTCCCATTTGGACTCGATCTTCTTGTATTGTTGATGTATTTGTAGGAGTCTCTAAGTTAATACTCTATCCATTGTCTCTCCTTCCTTGAAGAACAACTTAATATGTATTGTTATCATCTGTACCTGACTTGCCTCTATTCAAGGTATACATCCACACAAACATGACATAGTAATTTAAAGACACCTATAGCATGCACCATTAAGCCTCTTATTTCTGAAGAGGATTATTTCTCATTTACCATTGCTAGAAAGTCTTCCATTACTTAGCTGCTCTTTTCTCTCTCGATCTACATACTCCAACCGCCCGCATCCTTCTGCTCCTTCACTTTTAGTTATTCAGAATGAAGAATGTTGTCTTAGACAATTCGATCCATATGTATCCCTTTAGCTGATGCCGAGACAATACAATTATATTTTTGTCTAAAGTCTTAGAAATATTTATAACAAGATTCCTCTCACTATAAAATAATATGTAAGGTGCCTATCTAGAAATATCTCTTAACACAATTCCTCTCACTCTATAACAATATGTAAATGTGGCTATCTAGAAACCTCTTTAATGAGATTCCTCTCTTTCAACATCATATAAGGTGACAATATAGAAACTCTCTTACATAATTTCTCTCACTCATATAATGTGGCAATATAGAAATTTTATAGAGCCCCTCTCACTCCTATAATTTACAATAAATGGCTTAAAAGCCTTCTAATAGACTCTAGGATATATACACATTGAATCTAATGAATTCCTTTGACCCTGATGTTGAATATGACATTGAATCTAATGATGAATCCAATTAACCATTAGACCAAACTATAGTCCTTCCTAGTAACATATATAATATCTCTTTAAGAATATCAGACACTATTGATGTGTCTGGAGCAGTTTCCCTTGAATACACAAGTACTCGTCCATTCAGAAATGTGACTGCATGGCCTTCATCTTCAAATTCCACAACTGGGAGTAGGTTTACCTTTAAATTTGAAACATACATCATATGCTCTATTCCCAGAAATCCTCCCGAATTGAGATGAAATATTGCATATCCACACCCTCTTATTTCTTGTCTAGTGTTGGTTCCACATCTAACATAGCAATCTGTGTCGGATTCTGAGAAATTCAAGAATGTTGATCTCATCCTGTTCATGTGGAAAGATAAAAAAATATCCACAAACCATTCTTTGATCTCTTGATATATCACTTTGTCAAGACCAACCATTAGGAAGTATTCTTTCTCAAAAGTTTCAGTAAGACCATTAACTTTATATGGAATTGTGGTTTGTCTTCTTGCAAGTGTATTTACATCTTTCATGCTCTGGTTCAAACATAAGTGTGGGTAGAATGCCCAAAACGTCTCTATATGGTGTCCACTCTTACCATAATAAGAGAAAATTATCTTGTTCATATATTGGAATCATGATTCCTTCTTATCATTCCCCATTTTTCTTTGCTTTGAGAAATGATCTTTATATTTAGCCTTCTTTTTGGAGGGATTTGCTTGCACATACAGTATTCTTCAATATTTTTTTGTATCATGGCTACTATTTCCATAGGAAGCACATGGATAACTAGACCATTCACTTACGATGCCAATACTTCATTCCTTATCTGCAACTTTCTTTCCAACTCATGAAAAATACCTTTATGGATTCCTCATAACATATCAATCTATCTTGTAGCCTCTACTTCTCTTCCTTAAGTGCTTGCAACTACATCCTTAACTTATAATTCTCCTTCTGTATTTGTTGATTAATATTCATCCGGAACCTCAACTTCATGAGAGCTTTACTAATCTTGTCCTCTTGGTAAGATCCTTCAAAATATTTACCAACAAAACTCTTGGATCTGATGACACATAAATAACTTGCAAATGCATGTCAAAACTAGCTTTGATACCACTTGATCTTAAAATCCTTAGACACCACTAATTCTATTAAATATATGCATGCAACCTATAACTTGATTCAAAATAATTTATTGATCATATTGAGGTCATTTGCAGAAAAATGATGATGTGTCTCTTATAAAAAATTCATGAAATGATGATTAGTTTGTTGAATGATGAGATGACACAACATAAAATAAAATAACTCAAATTACATATATAGATGGAATACATCACTTCATCTTCAAAGTCCCTTTAGATAGCATGATTTTTTTCCATCATCTCAAAATACCAAATTACATTACAATATGGGCTCACAAAATCCAATTTAATGGACACTCTTTAATTCTATTTATCAAAACAATAAATTAAGTTCACCATTGAAATCCTTGAGAAATTTTGATAAATTTGACTATAAAGTTAACCAATTTCAAAACTAACTCAATTTCACCATGTTCAGCACGTAAAACAATGCGCTAAATTATTAATCACATTTTTTACTAATAGTTTTAAAAATTACCTCAAATCAAAAAATAGACCTCAAATTCATGATCCTTATGAAAAATTATGAAAAGTGAGTGTAAAGTTGTCTATGTTTGGACAATATACCTCATGACATGCTTTACCAGACACACCATACTTCATCTCTTCCTTTGCACTTACTTTGAGACAATCCATATGACCTTGAAATACGGACCCTACAATGGGATTTGTGCCAACTTGGGATTTTTCAAGACTTGAGAATGCGTGAAGTGTTGGGATTTGTGTTCATAAATAGGTCGAGTTCCCTTCAACCTCCATCTAAAATTTGGGCATCTTAAAACTATTTCTTGTGGAATCCTGTTAAATTTGGCACTCATGGTTCATTGGTTAAAACTGTGGCCAATTTTTCCAAAGTTAGGGGGTTCTATTCCCTGCGATCCTCTCTTGGCATATTTGTTTGCTGGTTATATGGTTATAGTATAATCATATACTATATATATGGTGCATTGTTTTAAACTTGTTGCATATTCATTAACCTTGGGTGCTATGTCTTATGGTTACAAGGAATATTACATATACTAGGGGCTGGGGGCTTATCGCTCAAGCACTTTTCCCTGAAGAATGAACCTTTATGCTAAATTAAATAAATATTATGACATATAGGGGTATGAACCATTCATGTGGCATGTTGGTAGTAGAGCTTTGTTAAGGATTTGGAAGCTTATAGAGGTCATAGGTTCGACCCCTGTCGAATTCATAATTTTAATAAACCATACCAATATAGGCCAGTGGGATGTCACCACGTGGCAACCTCTCATCGGATGAACCTTGCCGCTTGTCAATAGTGGATTCGACTACTTGGATTGTACCTTGCCGAGTCGTTTTCCAACTCATATTTCGAGTCATTGTATGGTTAGTCCACGTGGCACCTTGGGGTGTGGCCATGTGGAAAATTTGTAGTGGTGACACGTGTCAACCTTTTACCCCTTTGACTTTGATTTTGACCTGTTTTACTTAAAATTTGACCACTCATAATGTTTTCATACAAACTTTGTTTGACTTGTTGTTTGCATCGTTGGAAAAATGATAACTGATGTCATTTTTGAGATAATTTGGGGTAGTCAAATTTTGATATTTTATGGATCCCCTTGGACCTCTGTGAGGTTCCATATCCTCCTGGACCTCTGTGAGCATTCCTTAGATCCTCTTGGATCAATAAGGATATAATCAACCCTAATCTAGAAGATCAAAATTATCTCTATGTTTTGACAAGTGTAAAGAAAAAAATAAACATTGCTAATATAAGAACAAATTCTCATGAGATCCATAGTGAAACTAGGTGTTGGTCAATTCATAAAACACCATGGGATGAAAGAGTGTGTCACCTTTGTGACACTAATAAGGTTGAATATGAGAAACATTTTCTCTTAGATTGTCTAGCCTATACCTAGATTAGATCTCAATTTAAACATATTTGTCACACTACCAACCTTCCTAACCTTTGAACTCATTGGCAAAACTATGGTTATCATGGAAATCTTCTCTTAATGATTTTCGAGCATAGAAACAAAATTCTAAAAAASTGCAAGTAATCCCTTACCCTCTTAAGGTACAATAGTCCAATTCATTCYYATTGGATATTAATCATGATCATCATCAAATAACTTTTAAATATGTAACATGTTTACCATTTTCATTAAAATATGAGACCATTTTATTTTTCAAAATTTAATATATTAAATTTTAATCTTATATTGTAAAATTGATAATACAATCTTATGGAAAAGTTTGTAAAATTTGAGAACATTGTTTCTCTACAAATCATCATAGTTTCTAATGACTTAGTTTAAAAAACAAAGGGCGGGTTGACTATTTATCCAATTAATGTAGTAAAATCCTATGCAATGCTCTCTATATAGGGCCTTTTCTTTGTAATAACATCAACATTAAAGTGCTCCTTTTAAAAGAATATTAAAGTTTCTTACAAAAATAAGTGTTAATATTCAAATTTCATTGTATATACTTTTAGTGTTATGTTTCACGAGGTGGATACACGTGTTCGGAATGAGTAGAAGTTTCCCTCAAATTTACAAGAAAATTGAATTTGAGAACGACAATAATACATATTAAAAATATATAAAAAATATTCTAAATTACAATGATATTTTAGATTACAATGTATAAAGATATTGATATATTTAAAATCTTATTTCAATAAAATTGAAGGTCAATAGAGGACAATTTTTCTCCTATTACAACAACTATAATATTAAAATTACTAATTTAATTTGTGCTAATAATTATATGAATATATAACAAAATACTGAAACTTTAATATCCCTAAATATTCCATTAGAAAATGATAAACAAAATTGAAAATACATATATACAATTTTAACATCTTTTTAAAATTAAACTTTACATATATAAACTGTAAACATCTTTGTAAATTTGAAGCATTATTGTTTTTTATTGGAAAAAACAAAATAATACTACACTTTTAATATGAAAATAGGGTATTGATTTATTAAACTTTCATGTTTAGTTTGGGCTTGAAGGAAAACATAGATGTGTTAAAAGTTTTTCATATCCACAACTATAAAGTGAGTATTATTAAGTTTTTTGACTTAACTAATTTTTGAAATAATATTTACCTGTAGTTTAGTCTTAGTTTTATAGTGATATTTTGAACAAATATAATGAAAATATTTGTAAGAAATTATGTATTTGTAAAAATGAAATAAATATATTTACATTTTAATTTAATATAATTCTAATTTAAAGCTCTTTGTTTAGGAAACCCATTCCCAAGCTCCCATTTCTTTAATGTTGAAGCTCCCAAAAAGCTTCCAACTTCCCAAAAGAGTTCCCAACCAATTGAGGATGTTCAGAACTAAATTCCAAACTTCCTAAACTTCTGAAACTTCGGAAACAAGCTTCAGAGATTAGAACACTTCCCAACTATGCTTAAGTGGTATGAGGTATCCAAATGACATCATCTATAAATGATATATATAATTTCAGATTATTAATAAGAAATTTTCATTATTTGTATATAACAAACATATAAATATGTTGATCCATATAAAATATCGAATTTAGAATGATAATAAATTATAATTCTATAGAAAGGGTGTGAGGGTGTGTATTAGTGATTGTAATTTAAAAAACAAACAGATAAATAAAATCTTGTTAGTTAATATAAAATGAGGATGATAATTTAGAAAATATAAATCATATAAAAAAATAATATTAAGTTAGATTAACATAATATTGTATAGATTTTTTTTTTTTTTAATAATTTATATATGTTTTATAATTATATATATTTTAATAAATTTTATTAATTTTTAAAATATTTTAAAAACATTTTAATAAAAATATCCATATTTATTAACCAATATTATTAGAGTACGCAATTCTTGTCCATCATCATTCAATGTTTTATAAAAAGAACTACACATGTTAACTTACACATTTTACCAACCCAACAACATAACTAAGGGTAATGCCATGAATATTTGCCACTTTCTATAGACCTTTTAGGAACTGAAATTTTTTAACATTGAAAATTGCAAAATTCATAATGATTCTAAAATACATGAAATTCATATCTATTCTGAAATTTTCAATATATAATAATTTTTTTTTTAAATATCTATTTCTTTCACTTATATATCTTTCTAG
Source organism: Picea mariana (assembly GCA_032191745.1). Classification (NCBI taxonomy): domain Eukaryota; kingdom Viridiplantae; phylum Streptophyta; class Pinopsida; order Pinales; family Pinaceae; genus Picea; species Picea mariana. The sequence goes on along the minus strand of JASDQU010560001.1, from coordinate 24,343 downwards.
ATTACGATCATTTAATATTTCAAATATATTTGCAATATCCCAAAACAATTATAAAATGAATGTGTCATAACATTATTGATATAATTGTTTTTTAATATTTTTTCATCATAATGACATATATATTTTTATATATTTAGTTTGTCATAAATACAAATTTTAATTAATTTAATTAAAATCTCAACCATTTTATTTGTATTTTTAATATTTCAAATATATTTACAATATCGTAAAACAATTATAAAATAAATGTGTCATAACATTATTTTAATTAATTTAATTAAAATCTCAACCATTTTATTTGTATTTTTAATATTTCAAATATATTTACATATCGTAAAACAATTATAAAATGAATGTGTCATAACATTATTGGTATAATTGTTTTTAAATATTTTTTCATTATAATGACATATATATTTTTATATATTTACTTTGTCATAAATACAAATTTTAATTAATTTAATTAAAATCTCAACCATTTTATTTGTATTTTTGTGTAGGGATTTTCATTTAATAAAAATAAATCAAACATTTAAAATCCAACTCAATATAAACATTAACTACTATGTACTCATTAAGCACAATTTTAATGGGTTAGCAACTTACCATCGAAAATTAATTAATAAACCAAAACAAGAAAATACAATAAAATGAAGTTTTAATTATTCAATATTAAGGATTAATTCTTGATTTACATATTTTTTTTATGGTTAACATTCCAATTAATTCCTTTTCACTTTGGTTTCATTCCTTCCTTCTCACTTTTTAAAGTTTAAAAGGTTTGAGGCCATACACCTTTCCTCTTGCATTAGTAAGATTTAAGAATGACAATTTAGTTGTTTTTCTTATTAATATAGATAAATAGATAGTAAGACTTTTTTAGACTATTCCAAAGATAAATAGTCATATATTGAAAAATAATTTTTTTATTATGTGTCTCAATTTCTAAGAGAATTATATAAATCAAGAAATTATTATAACTAGAGTTATTGGTATAATGGAAAACTCAAAGCATGGACTTGGCCTACTAAGATGAGTTTGATCGCCTTCACTCAACAATAATGGCGGCTAGTTGTTCTATTGCATCTACTCTTAACCATATTATTCTTGCCTACATCATTTTCGCCATCATGTTTTCTAGCATAGAGTGGGTAGCCACTTTTAAGCCTTCAAATTTCATCCCTCAAAAGACTAGCTTCCTAGAAACACCCAAAACTATAGAAATGTGTGCATGGGTTCACTCATAAAAATGCAGTGGAATTAAACATGCATGAAATAGAATGAGTTCATGGAAACAAATGCTCATATTTATTACTAACCACATATATAGATAATATACATAACACATATATTTCCATCAGTAGAAATCCAAAGAGAATTAGAAGTCTTATCTTTTAAGAAAAAACGGTTGAAGAAATCGGTTGCTTATAAACAATTTTCTTCCAAATCATAGGCATATAGTGCATATGGTCAGCCTAGGATGGGCTATGGGGCCACCTAACTGAAGGAAACAAGTTACAATATTTTAACTCACACAACCCAATTCAATTACCCTTGTGGATCAATTACTCGCATTTTTCAACCATTCTACTCACTACAAATCACTTCAAAGCATCTCATTCAATGATCAAACAATCATTGCACTTTCTTCCACTACCCTTGTAATATACCTAACTTATATTACAATGTTAATTAATTACTGATTAAATCGTTAATGTAATAATTATAATTTTAATATAAATTAACATCTTTTTAGAGAAAACGATCTGACTTTACTCATTTATGTATATTTATACATGATGTTGTACATTGAATAAGATATCAAATAAAAAATATTAAATATTAAATATATATTCTATATATATTGAGTTTCACGCTTGCAAGTGGTATGAGAGAGAAACATCAATCATTAAGTTGAAGTCACACGCCTAAGTATGAAAATCATAAATGCCATACTTGAAAACACAAAAAACATCATTGAGAATATGAGTGACACTCTCGAAGAAATGAAAAATTCTATGAACAAAATAATAGAAGAACAATCAGAGAAGGCATTCTTGGCATACTTAAAAGAGAAGGGTTTCTGCCAAAACCAAATCTCACTTCAAGAAGAACATCACAAGAACCCCCTGTCACCAAGACGGACCCCGAGGTCACCAAGATAATTGTTTCATCCTTCTTACTACACAAAATTAATGGTAATACTAATGATGATAATAACAACTGCAATCATAGCATGGATGAATATGAGAACTACGATTCCTTTTGGCACCATTGTTTTGATAAGAGATATTATGAAGCCCCCGTTTGAAAAGACATGGGTTACAACAAAATGGGTTTTGATATTGACGGTGGTGGTTATCATGGAATAATTTTGCAGCTATATCATTCACATATTCGATATAAGTCAACCAGGCCATACACACTTGGCATCCAAAATTCAACATGTAATGGAAATGGAGTAGTTATCCGAGAAGAAGGAGAATCCTGAAATGTTAATTGGCCTTATGTGCAAGTTCCTTTGAATGATATTAGTAATAATGGTGATGGAGTAGTTTTCCAAGAAGAAGGAGAGTCCCCAAATGATAATAATAAGGACCAATGCTCCAACTGTGAGGCCTGGGGATTCTTACCTCCCATAAGAGAAGGAAATAGAAATAGAAAAAAATTGGTTTTAGATTTGGATGGAATATTGGTGCATTCGATTAGGATGCACAAACCCTTCATCCATGATTATTTGATCACCTTTGAGAAACAACATGTGACACATTCATATTACATGTTGAAGAGGCCAAGGGTGGATGAATTGTTGCAACATTTGGGTACCACACGGTTGTATGAAATTGTATTGTTCATTGTAACATCCAAAGATTATGTCTATTTTTTGGTGGATGCATTGTCGGATTCATTATCTGCCACCGCCACTGGGTT
>JASDQU010560001.1:2467-15941 GCA_032191745.1 Picea mariana | reverse complement strand
AAGAGAGCAAGAGAAGAAAAAGAGTCAAAAGAATTCCTGGCAATCTATGACTGTCGACAAATAAATTTCTAGATTTTACATTGATTATGAAATCACAACAAAGTCGTCCATTTACTCAAGATTTGAGATAGATGAGGAGTATTATCTTCTAGGTTTTGGTGTCGGGCTCATTTGCGTTGGTTTGTTTGGCGACCAATACATCCAAAGGACAAGAATTTGACAAGAATTTGCTATCAAGAATTTGGAGAAAAATTTCAGCAAAGTCATAATATTTTCATCTCATTGTGTTCGAGTGAGGCTGTGTTTCAGCTCCATGCTGATTCAACAACCGAGAGATTCGATCATGGCTTTTGTCAGTCCAAAAATTGAATATCCAAATTTCAAGCTTGTTGGTGATGGAGGCACAAGGTCACATTAATTGGTCATAGTGCCTTAATGTGAATGAAGATTTTAAATCCAAACATTTGTCCTTTCTTATGCTTTACAATGTTCATTAGTTACTAATTAAATCATTAATAGAATAATTATATTTTTAATAACATCAAATTATATATATATATATATATATATATTTTCAGTTTCATGCTGAAGAACCACCACAATACAATAAATATATTTCCTTTCTTTTGCCTTATGACATTTTTCTCTTACAATGTTCTTGACAAAGAAAAATGTTCTTGACAAAGAAAAAGAAGATTATAATCTATAAGTTGTTTTTCTAAAATTAAATTGAAATATTAAAATTACACTCAAATTTAGTTCATTTATAATAATTGTAAGAAAGGAGTAAGAAAATGAATACAGCATCAGTGGCTACAAAACTTATTGAAGTGAAGGAAATCCTTTTAATTTTATTTTTTTTAATATTCCGCTATGCCATTAAAAAATACAGCATCACTACTCCACCTTGGCTACAAAAAAAAAATGGGGTGTGTATGTATACAACAGATTGGATTACAATACAATAGTGATATTGGTAAGCCTGCCAAACAGTGCGAAATTAATGAGCCAGTGGCCGGAAATGAGATTATTGAACAAAATTCCATTCATGCCCAAGTACCATTCTACAGCACGCAGGCCTGCCAACAAATATCTCTTACAAAAACAAAAAATTAACGATTTCTCTGTTATATCTTTAGATTTGAAATGTTTTTCTGTAATAGACAGCCTGACGAGAAGAAATGATCTTGGCCAAAGTTTTCGCCATCTTTTTAAGGGCATCGGGCGATTCCCGCAGTGATGCGGCCGTGAAAGAAAATATCTGCTTTCTTATGTTACCCCGCTTCGCGGGAAGCCTAGCCACCCTTCCTTGGTCTCTGCCAGTGCCAGAGGTAGGCTCTGCTGCATAATAATAATCTCCTGATCCACAGTTTGCTTGCCTGATTGTGTTCCGCGAAGCCTGGAAAGCAGAAAGCACAATTCAGATCGAAAAGCGTGATATTGATGAGCGGGTCGATATGGGATGAAATTTATAGGCAGTGTAAAAGCTCAACCAGAGCAACTCATATGCCCATTCAAGTGTGAAACGACTGCGAGCCCTTCTTTTTGTCAATCCTATGAAAGAGTCCAGTCGGTAGCGTAGCATCCCATCGTTTTTGAATCTTTGTAAAGCCCACTTACGTTATATTTATTTAATTCAGACAGCGCAAATAGTGAAGGACGAATATAATTGGAGACCAAATCTAATGACCACATAATACCACTCGATAATGGGGATTGATGTCGAAGTCTTGGATGCATGTCTCCACGGCATATTATTAAAGGACTATTGCAAATGCGAAGTTATATTTTTCAAAGATAATTTAGCTGGTAATTTGTTAAATTTGGTGGTAAAGATAATTTTTTTAAGTATAATTCGTCTCAAGGAATGTGTGGAAATGGGGAGATTGTCATGGTCATTTGAGTGATGGTACTTGATTTAAAGAAACATCTATTTTAGTTTTCTTTCGTTGAAGTTCCATTATAATTTTTAGACTGATTTTTAAAATAGATATTTTGTGAGGCTTTTTAAGGCAAAACGCACATTTTTATCAACTTTTTATTTTTTTAATAATTACACTAAATAGAGAAAAACGAAACGTTAAATCATGTGTTTTCAATATCTAAGTTAAGAGGTGAAGAGTTGTAAGTTTTAAGTAATGAGAGCCTTGGTAAAGATCTTATCAAATGGACGTATAAGAAGATGATACATTTATTTGTAAAAATCATGATGTACTAGCATATACTTTGTTAAAAAAATTATGAAACAATGATTAAATAATGAGTAGAAACACTTACAAAAATTATGAAACAATGATATAATAATAAGTAAAAACACTTAAAACTTTGCATGGTTAAAAAAATTATGAAATAATTATTTAATAATAAGTAGAAACGCTTAAAACTCTACATAAATAATAATATGGAGTTTGATCTTTTAAATTTAAATCTAATGAGTTTATAGAACAATGAAATAAGAATTTCTCTCTAAATATTGAGATTATTTATTTTATTTTTCAAAATCTGATATATTAACGTTTAGATTTAGATTTATATTATAAATTTGATCATAAAACTAATAAGAATTTCAGTATCAATATCAATATCATATTTTTTTTTTCCAAATTTTAAATTTATATTATAAGTTTTATGATAAAATTATAGAATGAAAGTTACTAAAGATTACAATAATATACCTAAATATCCTAATACATTCAAAGTATTTGAATTAGTTTTTAAGAGAAAATATTAGGTTAAAGATGCCACTACTTACTGGTTGTCAAAATGAGATGTCATGATCAAGGGGCATTTAAGTCGTGAAAATCAGATGCCATAACATAGGGACATCTAAGCTGACGTGAACCTCATCATCCCTTAACATGGTTGAATTTGAAGTGTCTTTCACTTAAAAAGTGCCTCAAAAGAACACTTCCTCATAGATTACTTTAAATAATTAGTCCAATTACAAAAATGTAATAAAATCAATATTAAGAAATTCATATAATGTAAACAGGTATGAACATTAAAATACTCTTTAAAATTACTCAAATTTATAACATAAAGTTTTTCAACATTAATTTCTCATTCTTAAAATTCACAAAATTAACTACTATTTTTCAGTTATATAAAATATCCAAAGAATATCATCTATATATATAAATAATAATAAAAAAAATCAATATAAAAAAAACAAATCTTTAAATTAATATTTTTTTATAAAAAATTAAAACATTAATTAAATATATAATTAGATTTCCGCACATATAATATAGAATAGAGATATAATGAATTTGTTATATATATAGGTAGGTAATCCAATTTAAAGAATAATCATATTAGATTAAGTGTTGTCATTTAATAAAAGAAATTAACATAATAATTTATAAAAGATGAATCATATAATAAAAATAATAATATTAATTTATGGTAATATAATGATAAATATAAAATGGAAAACTTAAAAAATTTAAAGATTCATATTTTATTTATTTTATGATAAGTAATATTTTAATGAATTTTATAGTTTCTTAAAATAGCAATTATAAATATTTAGTAATATTTTTATAAAATTATTTATATTTTTAAAGATTTTATATACCTATAAAAAATTTGGCAATTTTTTGATTCTAACTATTTTATCAAATAAAAATTTTGAAGTCAACTATTTCTTGAAAAAAAAATAAAAATTGACCAATTTATTTTGGAGAAAAAAAAATTTAAGTAAATAAAAAAATTAAGAGCAAAAATGCAAACACAACAATATAAATTGCTAAACTTATGTGTCCATCTTAAAAGTCAAACCTCCTAACAAACCATATCAACCAATCTCATTAGAGACACAATTCTTCTACATCCTCATCCCATATTTCATAAAAGTAAATATATATATGTTAGCTTAGACATTATACCAACTTAATAACGTCACTGAAGAATAATCCTAAGAATATGTGTGACACTTTGTATTTTAAATATTTGTTACTTTTTTACTTGTACTTATATTTTTAATATTTATTTATTTTTCGTTTTTGTTTATCTTAGTGCGGCCACCTTTTCTACGTTAACACAAACTTAAAAAATCCCATCACTGAGATTGTAAGAAAGCAGAAAACTAAAAAATCCGGACACTTAGATTGTAACCAAGCAGAAAACATTCTGTGTTAAAATCGTTTACAATCTTTCTCTAAAAACCTGTCCACCACCTAATATCGATAGGCAAGACTCTTGTGAACCAAACCACTTTTACCACTTAGTCCAGTTGACGTGATGATTACACAATTACCTCCATAATAAAATATGGAAAATACAATTTTTAATAAATTTAGGGATCCAAAAATTAGGTATATAAACAAAATAGTGAAAAATACAATTTTAAATAAATTTAGGGATTCAAAAATTAGGTACATCAACAAAATACTAAAATAGTAAAAAATACAATTTTTAATAAATTTAGGGATTCAAAAATTAGGTACATAAACAAAATTTCTCTATTGACTTAAGGAAACTTGTTTTATTATTTGGTATACCATCCCATAGAAAACAGCATGGATACTCTGGGTCTGCTCCCAAAAATTTCGAGGAGAATTCACAACACAATACTAATAATTGGCAACCATTGAGCCAAACACAGCGAAATTAATCAGCAAGCGGCAGCAAATGAGATAATTGGCAACCATGTAAGCGGAGGACCGATCTAAAGTATATGGAATACCACTAGATAATGAGGAGGATGTTGAATTCTTGGCTGCATATATTCATTTCCTTTGCTGTACTTTTCTTTTTATGTTATACAGTGGTTTTATAAAATAAAATTTTGTGGATATTTTAACAGTGAAAATTTTGGTTTCAAGTGTTTTTTTTTAATATTTCTATATACATTCTCTGGATCAACAAGAAAGACACAAATGATTATCAACATATTATCGATGTTTAAGTTAAACACAGTAAAAGAGTTGCAAGGTTCATAGAATGAGGGTTGGTAAGGGTATTTGACCAAATAGAAGAAACTGATGTATAAGAGTTGCAAGGTTCATAGAATGCGGGTTGGTAAGGGTATTTGACCAAATACAATAAACTGATGTTTGTATTTATTAGATTTTAAAATATAATAAATTGTATATAGAGATTTATATAATTTAATATATTTTAATTTTAACAAATAGATACATAAGAAAAAATATATTTAGATAAATCACCAATTACTAAAAAAGGAGCCGAATACGATATTTTTGTTTTCTATAGCTCAAAAAATATTAACGATTCTGTGTACCAACCGTTATTGAAAAAGGTTTACATTTCGGGTGGTTATATTTTTTTAAAAAGAGTAATAAAAACTTGTTTATTTAAATTTAATGAATTTAGAAAAAATAAAATAAATATTTTTGAAGTGAAATTATTTTATTTCTTAAAGTTTAATAGATTAAATTTAAGATATGTAGTGGGTTAATATTATCTTTCCTGTGAATATTATCTCAAAGGTTGTGAATATTTTTTTGTGGTGAGAGTATTTATATCTATATTTATATTGCATGAAGTTATATAATTAATAGAAAAATTAAAAAAAGAGACATAAGCCAAAGTTCAAAGTGAATTAGTAGAAATGCTTATAAGTGTAATGCTTGATAATGAATTTACATCTTTAGAAGATAACATTCACAAATAAATAGACAATGAATTATTAGGGTTTAAGACTCAACTACAAAAAATTGGGACTAGATTACAAAAAATAGAAAAAATCAACCAAGAACAAAAATAATAAAGGAAGGAAGAAGAGATGGAAGAAACTAGCAATCCTAGGGATATCATTAAAGAGCTACAAGATAAGATAATAAAAAATAATTGAACATAAAGATAGGTTTATTTGGGTTATGGTAACTTATAATGCCCATAAATATGGCATACTTAGTAAAACTCTGAGCTTAAAATGGGCTACAATAGTTATAAATGAAGACCTCATTCCAAAAGATCAAGATAAATTAAGGAAGGAGGTTCAAAAGGTAAATGAAGCTAGAAAGGAAGGAAAATGAGAAATAATTAGGCACAAAAAACAATAAATAACAATTTGAGACACTTCATATCATTTCTTGAATGTATTAGGGTTTTCCTTGGAACAAAGGGCCTATATTAAGTTGGATCTCAAGTGAAATTGATATTGTATTTCTCATTGAAAATTAGGAGCATGAGGAATCTAAGGTCCCTAACATAGACGTATTTATATTGTGGTGAACATGGAATAAGAGATCCTCCTGTAGAGAAACTTTGACAGTTATTATTATTTTTATTTTTACAATTATATTTATTTTTCCAAAAAAACACTTTGGTCGATTGGCCAAATTTGAAATGTAAAACTTTATTATTTTATGAAAATAAAGCACATACGGAAAAATGGGCACACGTTGAAGAAATTGTTAAAGAAGGAGTTAGGAATCTAAAGGGGTTGGCCAAATGATAGCAGATTGGGACAAGTTATGGAGTTAACTCAACTACAAAAATATGCATTGCATATTTATAGGATGTAGGGTCTCTTCCAACAGAGCCTTATAAAACATAAATTTAAATAGAGAAATTATATCCTAACATCTTTAGAATTCCTTATTCAGCATGTAACCATTCATAACCGTTCATTATTCAGCATAATTAAAATTTATGAGAAACATCATAATAAACTACATAACACAGCATAATAATGAAAATACATACCTCTAACTGTTGTTGATGCTATTGCTGTTCACCAACTCTGCCTGATGCTCTGCCCAAAACCGACTAACCTCTTAGCCAGCTACAAACATAGCCTCTCCGGCTCCCTAGCTTCAGGATTCCATAAGGATTCCTGGCCCCCAAGCCGAAAACTCCCAGCAACAAGTGCCCCATGTATAAGTCCACCAAACTCCAACAAGTTCCTCAAGAAAAAACTAGTACCAAGTTACTCCATCCCCAAACCAACAATACAGTCATCTCCTCTGTCAAAATGATGCTCTCTCCCCCAAAATCCAAAAGTCCTTTCTCGAGTGTTTTTCCCTCCTCTTATCCTCCTTTTCCCCTCTCTCATTCACCACCTTCTCCCTTTCATTAAGACTCACCCACCTTATCCCTCCATTCAATGTCAACCACCTTATCCCCTTTCTCTTTAATGGTTCCATCATTCGATACATTAAGTCTCCATTTAATAAATCAAAACTTATTAAACTCAAATTTATTAACCAAATATTTAATCATGAAATTAATTAATTAATTAATTAACTAATATACCTTAAACAATTTTTAAATCGGGACAATTAATTAATTAATTAATTAACTAATATATATTAAACAATTATTTAAATCATGAAAATTGATTAATCACTTAGGGTTGTTACATACACCCACCTTTCAGGAAACTTCGTCCCGAAGTTAAAGTATTTTAAGGTACAAGGGAAAAGACACAGGGTTCACACATTCATATCCAATAACCAACATTTTTAGTAAGTAAGCCAAGAAAACTCATACATACTAGTGTACATGTACAAAAAATGCGTGTGTAGCTAGTACATACAAGTCTCGTGCATGTACTAATAACAATAACTATCACCCCTATAGTAATTTATGTATGCATCCAATCCAATCAACAAGACTATTCATTTTATAAAAGATAATAAACCAATGAAATGTTTGTGAATTCCCTTAATTACAATAATCTAGCTCAACAATTTTATTTAGACAATTGTAGTTTAGTTAGGTAATTATGAATATACATATATACAAATTTTCTTTTCATAAGAAAAAACAATAAATTCCACCATAAAAAAAATTTCCATACACTCTCAACTATTTCTACTCATCCTTCCTCCCTAAATTACTTCCATATTCCATTCCTATCCTTCCTCTGCTAGACTATCTTGGAGTGTCAACTATATTGACCTAACTCCAAATAGAACCCGTAAGAGGAAGTGTCACTATATTGACCAAACTTCCCCAACAGGCAACTGACAGTCATCATCACATGTCTAGGGGAGCGTGACCTAACACTGTCCTCCCATGACTCTAGGTTTTAGAGGATACACAGTGGGAAATTCCTCCACCCCTCCTAACAAGACTAAGGTCCACACCCTACAATGGAATATATAGTGGCACCTTGTTGCTCGGATTTTTTTCATCGTTTATTCAGTTTTGGGTAGTCTCACAACCTGAAATATTGCACTGGTCCAGATATCATAGCAATGCATCCAAACCAATATAATTTCACATACACAAATTCATACCATATTGTTTCTTGGTCAGTGGTCATGACATCCACTTTCATTATCATTATCCCTTGGCTATTTCATAGCCCAATGACCTATAGATTAGTCTGTAACACAAACTTATACATATCTATGCATTATCATCATGTAATTGCATACAACCATACTTTCAATTCAGTATCTACATACCAACAACTTTAACATCAAAATTTTCAAGTTATAAATAGATCTCATAATATCCCCATAATTCAATTAACGTTACCCATTCATAGAATTATCATTTACATAATAGATTGCATCATATCCAACATCATTCAAATAGCATTTAAACTTTGATAGGATTCACATCAACACAATATATCACGTCATATCCATCATCATCAATAACATCTAATCATTTATAGAATTTACATTCACACAGTAGATCACATCATATCCATCATCATTCAAATAACATTTAAACATTCATACAGGTTTCTAGGTCTTAAAAGTTCAAGTGTATCATTAATAGTTTCATTGTGAATACAAAAATAAAGGTGATTAGGCCTCAAGTAATCCTAGTTGTCTAAGTCAAAAGGTGGTGTTACATACACCCAACCTTCGAGAACATATTCTTGAGGTGGTAAAAAAAAGTGAGGGATAATCTCGTCGTAACGTTTCAACATCCTCCCAAGTAGCAGATTTAGGACTAAAATTGTCACACTGGACCTTTACTTGGTCTACCAGACAGTTCCTGAGCTATCAGACCCTACGGTCCAATATGCGTAACGGTTCTACCGTGAGGGTTCCCGCGTCCAATACTTGCAATTTCTTCCAATTTAGTTTATGTGATTCATCATCAATGTAATGACGTAGAATAGATACATGAAAAACATTATGAGTTTTATGCAAGTGTGGTGGCAGTACAAGACGATAGGCAACGGATCCAATTTTCTCTTTGATTATGAATGGTCCTATAAATTGAGGTGACAACTTTGTCCCCTTTCTGAACCGTATGGTACTCTTATTAGGCCTGATATGAATGACAACCTGATCTCCCACTTTATAACTTCAGTCAGTCTGGTGTGCATCCGCATAACTTTTATGTCAATCCTATGCTTCCTTTAGTCCGTGCCTAATCTGAATTACCTGTTCCTCCATATCTTGAATCAATTCTGGCCCAACTATTACTCGGTCTTCTAACCTCTCCCAACTCAACGGTGTTTTTCATGGCCTTCTATACAGAGCTTCGTACGGTGGCATTCCGATGGAGCTATGAAAACTATTATTGTAGGTGAAGTCTACCAAAGGTAGGTACTTCTCCCAATGGGTTTGATTATCGATGACATAGATCCTAAGCATGTCTTCCATAACCTAATTTGCTCTCTCAGTTTACCCATCTGTTTCAGGATGATAAGTTCTTCTTAAGTTCAACTAAGTCCCCAACGTTGACTACAAACTTGTCCAAAACCTAGAAGTGAATCTGGAGTCCCTATCTGAAATGCTCTTCTTGGGTATCCTATGCAAACGGATGACCTCAAACACGCATGCCACATCACTGACATTGTAAGTGTCTCTAACAGGAATAAAATGAGCACTCTTGGTTAACTTATCAACTATCACAAGAATGGCATTGTGTTTATGAGATGTGAGTGGCAACCCCACAACAAAATCCATATAAATGACCTCCCACTTGGACATACAAACATCATGTGGTTGTAGGAATCTTGTCAGGTAATGGTGGTCATCTTTCACTTGTTGACACTCTAGGAACTTGGCGACGTAATGGAATACATCGTGCTTCATGCCTACCCAGAAGCAGAGCTTCCTCATGTTTGTGTACATTTTCTTCACACCCAGATGTGCACAATAAAGTTCTCTATGGGCTTCCTTCAGTATGATACATTGAATATCCCCACCTTCAGAGATGTACATCCTTCCTCGGTATCTTAATAGTCCATCTACTTCCAGACTATATCCTTTATACTTTGGATCTAATTATCTCCCACTATGGAGGTTTGAAGTAACCTTTAAATACCAATTGTCTCCATGGAGTTGGGTCAACACACATTCCCTCAGATTGACTTTTAAGGGTACCAAGGAGAAGACACATGGCCTCCTACTCAAGGCATCGACGACCACATTCTCTTTTCCCTTGATATATGAAATACCAAAATCGTACTCACTCATGAACTCACTCCATCACCTCTGCCTCGCATTAAGATCCCTTTGAGTGAAGAGATGTTTTAAAATTTCATGGTTCATTTTGAGCTCAAATTTTCACCCCACTAGATAGTGGCTCCAAAGTTTTAGAGCTAGCATTACAACTGCCAACTCTAAATCATGAGTAGCATAAATCTCCACGTGTTTCTTCAACTTCCTTAACGCATAAGCTATCACTCCTTCATCCTGCATTAGCATGGACCCCAACCCTTTCTTCGAGGAATCCGTGCAGACTATGAAGTCATTTTCCATATCCGACACTCGTAGAATTGGTGCACTAGTTAGTAACCTCTTAAGCTTGATGAATGCACTATCACATTCTTTTGTCCATTCATACCTAACCCCCTTGCACTGCAAAGTGGTGATCGGTTTCACTATTTTAGAGAACCCTTCCACAAATCTTCGATAATAACCTGCTAGCCCCATGAAGCTTCTTACCTCATGAGCATTTTTCAACACTGGCCACTCCATAATGGCCTTTACCTTTTCAGGGTCCATAGAGATTCCTTCACCGGAAATGATATGACCTAAATAGTGAATTTCTTTCTGGAAGAAGGATCACTTCGACAACTTCCCATACAATTTGTTCTCTCTAAGGTAGGACAACACCACTCGTAAGTGTTCCTCATGTTATCTTTTGTTCTTGGAATAGATGAGGATATCATCAAGAAATACTTGTACAAAAATGTCTAAGTAATTTTGGAATACACCGTTCATGAGGCTCATGAATATTGTTAGTACGTTGTTCAATCCAAAAGGCACTACACTGAACTCGTCATGCCCAAACTGATTTTGAAAGGAAATTTTAGGAATATCGCCTTCCTTAATCCTTAACTGGTGATACCCTCATTGCAAATCATTTTTTGAGAATATTGCTACTCCTTTCTTATGATCAGAGAGATCATCTATTCATGGCATTGGGTACCTATTTTTCACTGTAGCACAATTCAAGTCCCTATAATCTATACACAGTTGTAAGGAACCATCCTTCTTCTTCACAAAAATTACTAGTGCACCCCTAGGTGAGACGTTGGGCCTTATTATCCCTAAGTCGAGTATCTCTTTCAAATGCATCTGCAACTCACAAAGTTCTAGCACTGTCATCCTATACAGAGTCTTGGAAATTGGTTATGCACCAGGTTTTAGCTCAATAGTAAAATCAAGCTCCCTCTCAGGAGGTAACACTGGCAACTGGTTTGGAAAAACATCCTTAAATTCTGACAACATAGGGTATTGATCCAAGGATGGTCCTTTCCTTTCATTCACTACTTCTGGGTCGTTTCAACTTCTGGGTCGTTTACAGAAAATGAGGTCAGTAAAAGATAAACTAGACCAACTCAATTGCAAAGGAGCTTACAGAATAGAGTATTCATGTGGAAAATGCTACATTGGAGAAAGAAGCCACTCTTTCCACACCAAGATTAAAGAGCATGGTGCTGACATTAAGAATAGACAAAATCGTACATCAGCATTAGCCGAACAATCTCTCACAACAAATAATAATGTATTCTTAGAAGACACCAAAATCTTAGCAAAAGAAGACCACCTCTTTAAACGTCGAATTAGAAAATATATTGAATCATTAAGAATCCCAATAACCTAAATAGAGACAACGACCTAGAAATGAGTGATAGTTGGATTCCGCTCATCCGATAAATAAGACAATAAAATCCCGAACCCTAGGACTTAAGAACCACACTGCTCTCTAAAGTTCCTTTTCTAGGTCTTAACCTTTCTCTCCCCCAGGTTTTTAGAATTAATTTAATAACTTAACTTAATTAATACCAATAAATTAATTTCTTAATCCCCTATAATTTATGTCACCACTTTTAATTTAATTATAATTTGAACCTAAACTAACATTATTATTATTATCACCACCAATTGAATTAAACCTTATTTCAACCTAACCTAGCATTTAACATTAATAATAATACTCATTTCATTGAACTAACAAATTAAATTAATTTTTTTTATCATAGCTCACCACTTAAGTATTAATTTAACAATTAATTTATTATAGATAGATTGAATTTAAGAATTCTTTAGTAAATCCTATGGTCTCACCTAGTCGACTTTAGGCCATCCACCACTCCATTTTTTTATGATTTTTTTGTAATTTTTAGTAAACCCTAGTGTCTCTCTTAGCCGACCTTATGTTTCTCCACTCCACCTTAGTATTTATTAGGGTTCCTCTCTTGTTTTCCCTCAGGATTTTATGTCCAAAAGATGGATCCTATTGTGGATCTGAAACGTCCACATGCAAAAAATGAATATTCTGGTTCTTCCGAAGAATTCTGAACCTCCTATTATACCCTAACTATTCCCTACAACATGCGTCAAGCTCCTGCTACTCTACAAGGATCTTTAACCTTTATAAATTATAAAAATAACACTATTATATCCATTAATCATATGGATTACAAACCCACTATTAACCTTATAACTTTATAATGTTAATATAATTATTAGGTTTACCAATAAATCATTAAATTAAATAAGTTAATTAACTTAATTATTAGATTAACTTTATCATTTTTTTCATTAAATTAAAAATCTTATATACTTCTTTATTCAATTACTATTAATAATTAATTAATTAATATATATATATATATATATATATATATATATATATATATTATTTCTTTTTTTTATTACAAAATAGTATTAATACATTCAAAATAAAATAATAAAATCTTGAAAATAATAATATTATTATAGACTAGTTTAATGACTAGTCTAAAGTGCTTATAAAAATAAAATATTTACAAGATATCTATGATGTGAGCTTAATATCTAGATGAGAAACTAGGCATTTCTTCATAGAACCACTTCGCCTGAGACCATGTTGGCATCCTTTAAGGTCGGGCTTCTAGTATGAGACCCACATGCCCAGCCCAGGCTCTCATTACCTAAACCCTAAACTCTCACTAGTCCATCCCGCATTTTCCCTCATGCGGCTTGTTTTATTTTCGTCCTGACTGTGGCTGCCTGCGCTTCGCTACATGGTTCCTCTCTTCGTATTCTAACTCAAGGCTCAGGCTTGGAGCAGCCAAAGAATTATCCATTCGGGG
>JASDQU010560000.1:31356-42188 GCA_032191745.1 Picea mariana | reverse complement strand
CGTGGATGCCCCCAAAGCTGGGTCAGGTCTAGAGAAAGACAATTGATCGATGGTCACTATCCGGCCTTCATGTGGAAACAACAAGACTGGGAAAACTGTTGCAACCATGGCTTGCATAGCATAAGTCCAACTCCAACCTAACAAGAGATTATATTCAAGGGGAGCATCGACTACCTCTACTTCGACACACACAGTCTTCCCTCCTAACTGCACAGGGAAAGAAGGAAGGATGCCATGTGGTCAGAAAGAACGACCGTCGAAAGCAGTGAGGAGAGTAGGTGATGGAGACAAAGCGGGCTAGCCAATGGCCTTCCGACATGCTAATGACATAACACATGTCAAAGCACCCTCATCGACCATCGTGCGGAAGATATTCCGTGTAAAATTTTTCGTGGGATGAGCCACTACTATCTGAAACGCAACGTGGTAAGGAAGATGAGGTTTTAAGTCGGTTGTATATAACATGATGGTACCCAGGTTACAAGTCTCAGTAGAGCTTAAAGAAGTTAACAAGGCTTTCGTCTGAGCAGGGAAACTTTGGAGGACCTCCAAAGCAAACATCGCACAAGGGGTTTGTGATAAATCTTCCACCACAGAGTAATTCTGGGCGGCCCTTGTGTTTGGGTTGTGAGAAGATTTTTTAAATGCACCCTTTGGAATGCGTGTCATTGTTTCTCCCAACGTCTTCTCGATATGTAACGGAAGAGATGGAAGCTCAACTTCTTTACCCTTCTTAGAAGTGCTTGGTTTACTATAGTCGTGCGCTCTAGTTGTTATGAAAGCATCACCCCTAACCATATATACATTCGCGAATGAGGAATTATTTGGAGGAGGGCAGGTTTCTTGGCTGCCCCCTTCTGTACTTGTAGAGGCTTGAGTTAAATTTTGCCCATGTTGAAAAGGATTAGTCAACATTACCTGTTGCTGCTGTGTGACAAACTTATGAGCCTCTACAAGTCAAGGACAAAGATGGGTCGGGTGGTCTTGTGCGCACAAGTTGCATGGATACCTCACCTTCCATTTTTCTGTAGTGTCCCCACCAGCATTATCAGTGGGTTTTTTCTCCCACTTACCCTTCTTGCATTGTTTTTTCTTCCCTTCAGGCTGCTGGGTGGACTTTGGGTTAGTCGACTGCATAGAGTGTACTTTCGACGTTTGGGTAGGAGAAGCAGCCAAAGCAGTGGTCTGGTTGGTCGCTGAGTGTTATATAGATAACTATTGCAATTGTTTTGTCAATTGCTCAACGGGATTGGTTTGTGCTGAACCAACAATACCATCGGCATGTGGTCCCGCTCTCTATCTAGTTTTATCTAGTATCGATCGTGGTGCATCCGACAGGATGTTGTATAATAAACCAGATTGAGAATAGATGAGATCAAACTATTGAGCCCTCATGATGGTATCTTCTTCGGAGAAAAATACTGAATTCACGACGTCTTTGGATAATTGTGGGACCAAAGACTTAAGGAACCACTCAAGAAGGAATGCTGGTGGGACTAGTACTTTGATTAGACTCTTCTGGCATCTCCAATCTTGGATATGATCATAGATATAGTCCGCTGTTGTCTGTTCGAAATTGGCAAGTAGCTCTGTGCCAGCGTCGTATCTCATAGGTAACTGGAAATGGTTAAGGAAGGTCATCGCCAGTTCGCCAAAAGAAGAGTATCTTGAGTGATTGAGCTTGATGTACCATTTCACGGCACTCCCAATAAGAGTGCATTGAAACAATCGCAACTAAATGGAGTCATCCTTCAATGAGTTAGATGAACACCAAAGATGGAAGGTAGTCACATGATCACTTGGATATTCATTAGGCTTGGCCTCGAACTTTGAAATGTTTGAAGGAAACTTCATTGGCATAGGAGGCTAACGTGGATCGTGACAAATAGGATCATTTAACAACCTTGTCAAATCTGGCAAGTGTAAAGTTGCCAGGAATGGTAGTTTGGGTTGCTACTGATAACCTGGGAAAAAGGGTCCTGGAGTTTGACTGGCACCAAGTTTCCAGGAAAATTTTGGTTGCTGACCTGGATTCTGGTAGAAACCATGGCCTTGACCAGCATAAGGATTTTTCATCTACGGAGACATCATCGACTAATTTCCCATAAAGGACATAGGGTGTTGGGCATGCATCGTGTTTGAAGGACTTTGGGAAGGATTACTCCATGCCGGTCTTGATGGGAGAGGCATAGTAGTCTATCCAGGGTTCCATTGACTGTGGAAAGAATTATCCCAGAATGACATTCTAGAGGAGGGAACGGATCCTTGTCCTGAGTTCCAAGGTCCTGCTATATGTGCCCCCGGCACAGGAATAGTACCCTGCACTGGAGTAGACTGTCCAAAAATGGGATTGCCCCCAGACGGGAAAGCGGAGGATGAGAAAGTGTTTTTACCAAACGTCCTGTTCCAAGCAAATGGTGATGAACCTACCGACATATTGTGCACAGGTGTTCCTTGAGTCCCAGCTCCAAATAAACTAGTGTGTGCAGGTTGCCCGACAGACTACTGATGCAGACCACCGAGCGAAGGGGATGAAGGAGAGATATGACCTCCAATGTAAGGAAAAGCATTAAAAGGGACAAGAGTGCCCCCAAGTTGACCTTGCAGAGGAGTGTTAGAGCTCCCTGCCCCCCAACCCAAAGTCTATAAAGTGGAGTGAGTGAGTGCAGGACTTGTGCCCGAACTAGGCATACCATATGAGAACGGAGGGCCTGTCGCACTAGGTGTGAAGGGAGTTGTGGCCGCCACCATAGACGGGATCAGTCCACTGTGCGATGTAGTTATGACTGAGACCATGGTGGCTTGGAACAATGATGGTAAGTTAGGAGATGCTTCTCCCGTGGTAGCAACTGTGGTGGGAATGGAAGAATTCCCAGAGGAAGTAACAACATTTGTTTCCATAGCTGTGTGAGGCACTGACAGGCTTTCATAAAATTAGATTGGTATAATAACCGGTGGCCGGGTATCAGTGGTTGGGGTTTCAACCGAGCCAAGATTGGCAGTTGATTCCTCTAGGAGTTGTTCGGGCACAATGGTTTGTAACCCGGTCACTTCAAAACACCCTTGTTGGTCTAGCTTCTGCCTCTATGGTGGCGGGGGCGGCTCCAGAATAACCAGCGGCAGGCCTAGAAGTAGTCGTGACCGACGGAGCTCAGGATTCTCCACTGTGTGAGAAGATCCAAGACATGCTAAGGTATTCTACACGTTCAAACAGTAACACACACTAAAAAAAAAAAATCCCCTANAGATAAGACAAGCAAACACTAAACTAGTTGGAAGAATAGTTACAACAACCAACACTAGAGAAACTTACCGGTGCAAGTACAACTCAAACACGAAAGCACCCTCTGGGTATACTCTGCAAAGAATGGCCTGATGTCTATCCTAGGTATCGCAGTATACCCCCGCAGTCACCTATGTATGTCCCTAAAAATATTGGCAACTAGGTTGCCAGCATGCGAATAGTCACCAAGCGGGTACAGTCGAAAGTCGGGTAGACCACAATGAGCAGGGTATCAAGCCCGAAACCTGTCAAGGGTATCGAGAGAAAATGGTCCAGAAGACAAATAAGGACCTCGAATGGATTCGAGACCCATGAAGCCCGTCACAAATGCAAATGACAGAATCCCAAAACAAGCTCTCGATATGTGTTCTCCACTACGCTTGGTCCGACTTTGGAGGGGTTATCTCCGCTACCTTTCCACACACGACCTCGTGTTTATCCCCTGCGTTAGAGGGGGGTCCTGGATAACTTCCTCGAAACTGGACTTCTACACTCCCTATCCCAGACTCTAATGTTTGGTTTTGAATGGCCTTGCAGAGTTTCCTCTCCAACCTAATCCAAGGCCCTAGTCCTGAACTAGTGTGTGAACCCTACAAACAAAAAGTCTAATAGATTTTAAATTAGCATTTCTTTTAAGGCTTTTTCTTATGTTAGGGGGAATGAAGGTGAAACTGATGGTGTGAAAAGATGAAAGCAAAAATAAATGAAAAAAGATGGAAACAAAAGACTTTTACTAAATGAAAAATTTTCAGCAACTTTTCACAAAGAAAGATTTCTTTTTCTTTTCAATTTTTCTAAGATTTTATGCAACAAAAATAAAGAAATTTCACTTGACTACGAACAAGCTATTCTCTAAATGCACTACAAAAACTTACGAAATAAAGACTTCTCCCTAGATAATGATGCAGAAACACACTCTTCAAACAAAGAATAAAATGAAAAGAGATTTTTTATTTATTTAAGTGCTAAATAAAGCAACAAAGGGAAAATACCGACAAGCACAAAACCAAGAAAGACAAATTCTGGCTTAAGGCACAGATCACAAAGAATCAGAGAAAAGACACACAATGCAATAAAGAAAACATAGACTCTTAAGCTTGCCTAAAAACCATAAAGAAAAGTATTTTTTTTATATTTTATGTTCAACTATCAACTGAGAAAAAGTAGGCTAAGGGTAAGATGACCTAACCTACTGACTCTTCAACCCTAGACTCAAACACCTGAGAGGAATACTTCTCATCAAAGGAGGGGATGACTGCCCCACCCTGAACAAAAAGTAGCCTGTCAAGCATGCTACTATCACTACAATAGCACACGTGCGAACGCGTGCTGAGCTAAAACAGGACGCGTGTACACGCGGGCTGACCTTGTACAGGCCGCGTGTATGTATAACTTCTAAGACAAAGATAAAAATAGGCTGTTCAGACCAGGAAGAGGCCTCTGGTATTGACAATGAGGGTCCCTTGAAGGATTGAATGCTCTTTCTAACAGAAAATAAAAATAATAGCAAGGAATAACAAGACACAAAAAGACAAACTGAGATAGGACCGTGAACCAGCAAGACTCAGATAGGATTCCAGAAAACACCTTGAGAATGTATAATTCTGATAGGGAAGAGGAGGACTTCCCCTTAAAGTTCTTTGAATTCCTACACTGTACTGAAACCTCTACAGCTAGCGTTCACACGCGGGATGTAAGAGGATAGGGAACGGGTACACGCGTGCAGGCCTTCTGCAAGCCGCGTGTACCTTTGTGTGTCTCGACAACTACCATCAAGCAGAAGTCAGGGAAAACTGGTATGAAGAACCAGGCTCCCTGCTCGCTCAGACCTTACAGAAAAACACAAGTAAAGAAACAGAAAATCTAATCTTTTTAAACTACCCAAAAAACTCAACTAAATCCGGAAACCCTAAAGAGTATCTTCCCCAGTATGGTCGCCAACTCTGTTGTTGGGAAAAATACCCTACGGACTAGCAAACTAGGGTCATACTTGCATGTAGATTTTGACCGTAAAGAAATTAATTTTTAACCTACAACCCCAAACCTTAAACCCCTCTTTCACAATACATGCATGGAGAATGACTACTAACCTTGTCTCCGGCATTCGATGTATATCCTCCATTGCACTTTGACCACTTGCTTGCGCTGCTCCTTCCAAGGATAACCTACAATCAAGACAAACAACTATATATGCATGCTACTTCTCTACTTGAGGGTTAGAAATTAAGCATAAATTAACCAAACCATAGATAACTCATGCATTGGGATGGGAAAAGTATTCTTTTATTATTTGAAAAATGAATCAACTTACAATCAAAGTTGAGATCGGCCATCACTCCTTGATCCTAATCCTGGGCTCTTCTTCTTATGTCCTCCAACTTCTTTTTGTTAAATCTCCTTTGGCTTGAGGAAAGGCTAAAGGGTTGGGACAATGGATTATGTAAATGGGCAGAGTTTCTTCGCTATCTTTTTCCCTCCTCGAAATGGTACCCCTACCCCTTCTTTTATAGGCTACAAGGAGCTAGGGTTTTGGATGAACTCTCAGCCATGCATGGCCGGGAGTTTCAGGAAACTTTCCTTTTTTTGTTCTTTGTTAGGTACACGTGGGCTGTAGTGGGCCTGCCAGCGTGCACACGTGTGTAGTAATGGGTTAGGGTGTGTGGGCCTTAACACAAGAGGATTTTCAAAGAGTTTGTTCAACATAGTTTTGGCAAAGAAGGGATATGAGTTGGCCTAATGCCAGGTAAGCATGTGTGGTGCAATTTAGGGTTATAACACTTTGGAGAGGCATGTAGAATATGTTTTGCAGGTTGTTGAGGGGTTCCCATATGCAATTTCCATCTCTTATATCAGTCCTCTACCACAAGGGATCAACATGGCATGCGCTAGGTCATGCAATTCTTCTTCAACATTTTTTATTGGCTAACATGCCCCTTATGTAACACGTTATTGTATCCTTTTTATTATGTATATTCTAGCTCATGTGCACTTGATGATTAACATTTATTTATTTTGGTATATGATGAAACATAAAGGAAAACATTCTAATGTTGATGTAATAAGCACATGGCTCCATTGGCTATTTGATTACTCTTATCACTTATTTTACATGCTAAAATAGAGTAGATGTAGGAGAAATAAACTTTTGAAAAACATTATAATAGATGAATAAGATCTCTATTATGAGCATTTCATTTCATGTACTTTGACATTGTTGGCTTGCGTATGTAGCCTTACTTGTAAATCCAATTTTGATGAATAAGTTGTAAACAATTTGACGTAGTGTTTGAGGATGAGACATAGACCATCCCACCACATGATATTATTCTCTCATCCTTCTTCTCAATATGACATAACCATAGAATATTAGTTTCTCATGCACTCTTATCCTAAGAGGACATGTCCCCAAGTAGAAGCCAGGTTTTACCCCTAATGCTGACATGAGTGGTAAATTCTTATATAAGGGGTAAGTTGCAAGAACATTGAGGGACTATAGATACACACACTTATTTTTGATTGAGAGTAGTCATTCATGTGATGATTTTCTTGGATGATGAGAATATTGATTGTCCTTGATGATGATGTGGTTTCCTTGGTTGGAGGGATCATTCTATCCTTCCAAATATTGGATATTGGTGGAGGTTGCTTCAGTGGTATATCTTGTTTTCATCAKGGTGATCACGTAGTCACATCCTAATAACTTTCACTTCATGTTGTATGGTTAGGTCATAAGYATCCATTAATGTTGTGATGTACTTACCCAATGTTCCATAGCATTTTCGTCAATTCACCTGGGAAAATTGTTATTTGCAATCATATTAAMCTTTCACTTAAATAAAATTCACTTTCACACCTACATTTCACTTCACTCCATCTTCTAGAAGGCGCRTGGTACTTTTTTTTGTATAATTCCCTAYGTTMTAAACTATATTAACATTTCAAATCTCATATTTCCATTTTTTCCAGTGTSAACACACCTAACTGGTTSAAGATATTTTAATTMAATACTAAACATTAGGTTGGGTGCCTAAGTATTAGTATATTAKCACTTTATTGTTYTAATTMTTCARTGATACYTTTTCYCTAAGHTTTACTTGCTAATTGGTCRCTAGGTGTTATAACTTWAAKTCCATGTGGTACACATGAGACTAGGTGCTCCCMCYTTGACATGMGTTGAGGTAACACACACAMAAAATACAAGTTCACCCTCACATTAGCCTAGCCKTGTTCACRCRTTCTATGTCCTTCATGCTTCATCATTATCCACTTGCATGAAGTTTGAGAAGTTAGTTGAACTTTGAKTTGACTAGGGAAGACTAATTACCCATGTTCCCTAGGGTTTTGACCCTCCACCTCATCCATCTTATCCACTCATGTGCACACCCCTAGGTGGTGTGTGTTGACGATTAAAATTGTCAACGAAGTTTTACCCACAAAGTGCTGCTAAAGCCTATTATTATAAAAACTAAATAATACTAGTAGGTGGGACCCCCTTGAACTATTGGAGATCAAATATGTTCATTTTTTGATATTATGGTAATGTGCGACAAGATTTACATGGTTGATGAGATCTTTTGTTATTGGCTATGCTTCAAGTTTATGAATCATTGACTCCTTATGTTACTACAACCTGTGCTATTCACTAATAACAATGCTATCTGTTCTTCTCACACTTGCACAACAAACATGTTAGTTAATTTATATGAAAGGCAGTTTTGAAAAAGGAAAAATACTATAACAAAGGCAAGGAAAAGGGACCTAGTTCTACAATACCACATGTGAATAATTTGAAGGAAATGAGAAACAATTGCAAGGAAAGATTTTAAATCTATCCTAACTATACTACATGCAAGAAAATACTTGATGATTATTGTTAAACCCTAGCTATCAAGTAAATGGTTACGAAATTGTGATCGAATTATATGTTTAATATGCATATGGTGTGAAATGTTGGTGGCGCGTCGGGAAAGGTGATAGTACTAATGTTTATGCGATTTTGTTTGAGTTATATAATAAGGAATTGGATATATGATGTGGAAAATGCATTTGGAAGGTAATATGTGCAGATTCCAATGCAGAGTTTGGTTAATGGATAAATGTGTTCGCATGTACTGATGAGTTAATGCATTGTGGGTGGAGGCGACATGCATTTACTGCACTTCACCTTTACTCCTCCTGTTATCCGCCACCCTAGTCGGGCTATTGTTCGATCTTGCTGTTGTGGTTATGCTCCGAATTTTTTGCAGAGAAGGAACCACTCGACCAACTCTCGTTTTAAGGAATTCGATTACAGGCATGTATTTTTTTGGCCATTCATGACTCTGCTCTGGTTATGAAATGATTACTGGCTAAGGTGTATGGGTTTGTGTTTTCCTAAGTGTTGCAACTGTGTGAAATTTTGGTACTTGAATGAAGAGTGGATGGTTCTTCCTGTAATAATTTTGAGTTCGTAGAGGTTATTGGTCTTCCTGGGTGATAGCTCGTTGTTACCACTACTGGTTTAGTTGGAGGGTTTTTGTTTAAGTCTTAGGTGGATAGCTATCTTCATGCACTATCACTAAATCCAGTCTCTGGCTTTCATGGGTTTAATGGTCAAAGGTTTTCTGCATCACTATGTGTGTTCACTTCGGCATTGGCTGTTTCCACCACTAAAGGTCATGAAGTGAGTGTTTCGTCCTTAACTCTGCCCTGTCTTCACCTCAGTACTATGGTAGTTTGAGCAAAGAACATGAGGGTTATACCCTACATGCATAAAATAAAATTGCCAGGTTGAATGGGAGCATCACCTCTTGTTATGGATCCCTGTCATGAATTGATACCTGTCCACAAATGAATCATGTTTCTCTCTATGTGCATACCCTTGGCCTCGAAGTTTCCACCATTACGAAGAGTGGGCTCCATTTCCCTGGTGTTGGCTACAGAGTAGACCCTTAACCCTTCAGTCCAGAGTTTTGTAGAGGATAATGTTGTGTTTGTCAAGTTGCCACGGGTTATTGTGGATTGAATGTATGGTCGATTACTTCGAATACCGATTTTCCCGGTTAGTCATATGGCAATCCTGTTGTTTTGGAAATTAGTTACTGCCTCTGTGATAATAATGATAAACCCTACATTGTCAATTGCACTTTTAAATATACAGTCATCCTCCTTATGTTAATAGCTCAATACTATTAATGGAAAGGGCCTCTACCCCGATTCGATTGGATGCATGGGTATGCATAGCTACCACAACTTGTTCGATTGAGTGATTTCTAAAACAATGGCGAATTGTTTGGTTGATATGCAGTCACTAATACTTGCACAAATGATTATTTGGATGATAGCTGGCATCAGTTACAAATGCTTGGTGTTGCTCACGCATGTCACATTGTGTGTATGGTGTTTTGCAAAAAGAAATAATGGGCATGGTAACTATAGTTTTCTTTCAGGCCGAATGATTATTGATCTAGATAACTATAGAAAGTATATCCACTACATCCTTGTGCTTGTTGATTGTATAGACTTGACTGTGCACATCATAGTCGATCATGATGTGACTAAATCGAGGAAATATTATATTAAATCGATGGCTTAGAATGATATGTTGAGTTATTACCGTGACTGCGTGTTTGTGTGTTAAGTGGAAATGTTGCATTGTGGGGTTTTGTTAGCCGCACAATGTGTATGGTATGGATAGCTTGGTCTTCACACTGAGGGATACCCACAAAGTTTTAAGCATGTTTATTTATTGCAATTGAACACTGGTTAAGGAAGGTATGTTGTTGATGACAGTCGTGTTGGATGGGTGGCCTAGCTTTTAAGTCACATCAAATTGTTTTTGTTTCTTATAATGACATAACTACATTGCTCGGGCAATTTACCCTGTGCATAGCTTGTGTCTAAATGGTGACTGTGGGTTGTATGACTAATTGTCATTTCAAGCGTGGAAATATAGTCTTGAATATTTTGGTTACCATCTATACATGTTTAACGAATATCATTGCATTTAAATGATAAGACCGATTGCAGTGATAATGATTTCATTGTTAATTTAAAAACATGACCTTCGAAGTATTATTGTGGATTGAAGAAATGCATGGGCAGTGGTTGATTTTGATAGTTTACAGATTGGAAATGGGTACTGTTCGTAAATTGTTATAAAATGCAAAGTATGTGAATGAAGGGAACAAAACATCTTACAAATTTTGTGGAATACATACTGTCTTGTGATGGCACTGCATTGGATATTTGATTAATCAACAATGAACTAGTTAAATGCACATGAATTATTTGGTCAAATGATTGTTGGTGGATGCATCTCCTTTCGTAGAATGGTTATGGATCACTTAATTAATTTCATGAACAATAATCGTTCTTCTTCCCTTCCATTATTTCTCTTTCCACTAATTACAAACCCCATCACCTCCCATATTCATTTTTTCACTCCTTGTTATGAGATTGATTACAGACGAGAGAATTTATGTGTTAAAGTAGATGGGAGTGGCAGTGTCTTGTGTGGATTACAATGAGGTTTTATTGGTTTCTTTACAATTGATTGTATTTGTCATTG
>JASDQU010559999.1:0-40363 GCA_032191745.1 Picea mariana | reverse complement strand
ATTAGATAAAACAAGGTCCTCATCTAGCCATAAAGGATTATGGTTGGAGTCATCACTTAAAAGAGTAGCTTGTTTAGTTGCAGTCCTAGCATTAAAGTCTCCTAGCAGGAGGGTATTACCTTCATTTTTCAAATTATAAATATCTTGTTCTAAATTATTATAGGGACAATTTTTATCTAGATTATTTTTCTTATAAAAAGTATAATTAATAGGTGCAAAATAACAAATTGCTATATACATCTTCTTGGCATTGGTGTCTGAAATTTCTATCCAAATGTATTGATTAAGAGGGTCAATCTTATGAAGTTGAATGTGAGGAGAAATGTTTTTTCCAATATAACAAGCTATGCGTCCTATCCCTCTACAGTGGGATTTTTTGTTCCATGCCAACCACAAGACAAATCCTTCCATGTTAGGGACTTTAGATTCATCATGCTCCTAAGTTTCAGCTAGACAGATAATATCAATACCACTCGGGATCCAACTTATCATAGGACCTTTGCGCCATGGAAAGCCACGACAATTCCAAAAAAGGATCCCAAGTGTCTTGAATTCCTATTTATTATTATCCTTTTGGTCTCTATCCCTAACAATAGCTTTTCAATTTCTAATTATTGTCAATTTTCCTTCTTTCCTGGCTTCTTTTACCTTTTGAACTTCCTTCCTTAGTTTAGCTTGGTCTTCGGGAATGAGGTCTTCATTTATAAATATTCCCAACCCTTTTAAGCTCGGAGATTTACTAAGTATGCTATATTTATGGTCAGTACAACTTACTTTGACACGGATCAACCTATCTTTGTGATCAATTATTTTTCCTAGCCTCTTTGCTTCTATGAGGTAAGTTGTATCAATTTGTGATTTATTTTTTAATTCTTCTTTTACTATTGCTAGTGTATCCTCCTCTTGTTGTTCTTTTATACCAAAAATTATGAGGTTCAAGGCTCTTTTGTTATGCTCATGGTCCAATTCGATTAGTTTATTCATTTCCTCTTTGATGGGTTTGATATCTATTTTGTTTTCCATATTACTGAGGGTCAAATTGTTGGTTAGTTTTTCTTCTAGCTCTTTAATCCTATCTCTCAAGTTGTGATTTCCTTCAATCCCTCCTTCTTGGGTTGATTGTTTATGTTTTTCCATTTCTTGAATTCTATCCTTTATTTTTTGCAATTCACTCTTGAACCCTAAGAATCTATCCTCTATTTGAGTTTGAATGGTATCTTTGATTTTTTTATCAATCGTTGCCTCTAGCTCTATTTTGAGTTTTATGTCTCTTTTTTCACTCCTTTTTTCTAATGTTCCTAACTCTATTTGGATTTTGGCATCTCTCTCTTCTCTTTTTTTTTTACTGATTCCATATAATCATAAATTCCATATAAGATAATGATGTTGTGTTTTAATGATTTTTATATCAATGAAAATTAGAAAAAAGAAATTGAAAAAAAAAAAAATCTAAATTATTTATTTAAACAATTATTTAGATATCAATTTAAATTTTCAACAAAATCCCTATGTTTAATTAGGCTATTTAAATTTATAGTTTTTAAATCAAGTTTTGATTACATTATAAATATATCTAATGGTTACATTTATTTAAACAATTATTTAGATATTCATTTAAATTTTCAATAAAATCTCTATGTTTAATTAGGCTATTTAAAATTATAGTTTTTAAATCAAGTTTTGATTACATTATAAATATATCTAATATGGTTATATCAGAAACATTTTAAAAGGAAATGAAACTTCATTTTCCATTTTTTCTAAATTGTATAAAGTGTAATGAAACTTTATTTTCTTTTAATGGTATAAAGTGTAATTTCTATTTTTTCTAAATTGAATAAAGTGTAATGAAACTTTATTTTTTATCTCTTTTAATGGTATAAAGTGTAATTGGTTGTTAGAAGAGTTTATCTTCCATAACTATTGTAAATTAGTTTTTAATTTATTAATCAATATTTTTTATTTTATTAAGATAAGAAAATTGATAAGTTAATATATATATATTTTTAAATCTTTCTATTAAAAAAACATAATAAATAATTAAATATCAATGTTTTTTAAAAATAAATTGTCTATACAATATTGAAATGTTCAACTTTTCTAGTAAACACTCCATCCATCTTTAAAAATAAATTAAAATTTCATTTATAATCTTATAAATATCCATTTAATATTTTATATATAATTTGTTTAAAAAAAACTTAAAAATTAATATGATTAATTGTGAAAACCTACACCCTCAACAATTTACACTCTCAACAACTAAATATAAAAATAATTATAAATTTTTCTAATAAAAAAATCATAAAAGAAAAAAATCATGGGGATGAGAGGGAGAGGCCCCATGTCCTTTATAAGTGATTGTTTACGTTATAATGTAATTTGACATTACCCCTAAAGGTGTACTTTGAGTGACATCTGACAGGGCAAACATAGGATGACCCTGACCAGGGTCAAAATAGCAGAGCTTATGAATTTAGAGGAAGCCCGAGGAACAAAGCTCTTACTTGAATGAAAGGCAAGGGAAACTGAAAAAGAACCTCATACCTCTAATCCTCACACAACTTGGCTCCACAAACATGACTTATACATGATCCACCCCTAAGCTCATCCACAATTTACACTCTCAACAGTTAAATATAAAAATAATTATAATTTTTTCTAATAAAAAAATCATAAAAGAAAAAAATATATCTAATGTAAGATTCATATTAAAAAAAATCATTATATCCATATAAATATTAAAATTAATAACATGCAAAGAATAAACTTACAATACAATATTACAATCAATAACTTACAAAGAAAAAACTTACATTGCAATATGATCAATGGTCATTTATGGGTGAGATAATGGAATAATTGGTATTGATTACTTTCCGTAGAGAATATAAGATATGAGACATTCATTGTTAGATGGCATATAAGATATGAGACACTTCATTGTTAGATGACATATACCCAATTAGTGAAGAAGCTATAATTGGAAGCTTGCCATTGAAATGTGTTCTTCCCATTTCCCATAAGTTTCCCTTAATTATGGTGTATAAGCACAATCTCACATTTCCCTTAATTATGGTGTGTAAGTACAATTTCATTTGGAAAAGCATGAGTAATGTAGATTTATAGGCCCTTCACAATGTTCCAACATTTATTTTCAATTCATGTAAAATATATATGTTATATAATTGGAAACTTGTCATTGAAATATGTTCTCCACATCTCCCTTAATTATGGTGTGAGTACAATTTCACATTTCTCTTATTTTCCTTAATTATGGTGTGTAAGCACAATCTTATTTGGAAAAGTATGAGTATTTATTTTCAGTTCATATATATATATATATATGCATGTGTGTGTTAGATTTTCAAAATTTATTTTCAGTTTATGTAATATATATATACATAGGGGGTAGGGTATGTATATTTTTGTAGACTTTATTAGTCAAATTGTTGGGCAAAGGGGGTCTCTTGTCCCACAAATAAAGGGGTCTCATACACCAATTTGGTATGCTGGCTTAGCCATGACCTTAAAAATAAATTATTATTATATATTAAATTAGGTTTTAAATATATGTTGTTTTTCTCATTTCTCTTAATTATGATGTATAAGCACAATCTCATTTGAAAAAACACGAATAATATAAATTTATAGGTCCTATAGATTATTATTATTATATTATTATATATTAAATTAGGTTTTAAATATATGTTGTTCTTCTCATTTCTCTTAATTATGATGTGTAAGCACAATCTCATTTGAAAAAACACGAATATTGTAAATTTATAGGCCCTTCACAATGTTTCATATAGTGAGAATAATTTAGAAACATTTATTTTAATTCATATAATATATATATATATATATATATATATATATATAGGTTTTAAATATATATTAAATTAAGTTTTAGACAAATACATTGATACTAATTTGATCCAATGCATTCTCTCAACCATTAATGAGAAAAAGATAATTTTAATATTTTCTTGGAACATAATGTCTGAGAAAAAGATAATTTTAATAATTTTTTGGGACAGAATGTTTTCATAGTCTGTCGAATGTCGATCAAAACTCTTGGGAGAGACTCTGAAAACATCCCCACGACCTTCAATTGCATTCCATTACTTGTTCCACTTAATCTCGCATTGTATTATTGGTTGTAGTTCACATCCCATATATCTTCGTTAAGTGGGAAGGAATAAATGCATATGTTATCTCATTAAGATCACTCTCGATAGTGAGATTTCTGGTGATGCATGTTGTGATTTAGGTGGAATTTAACAAACAAACAAAGATAGTATGAATTTTGTATTAGAATATTTATTATTATATATTTTGGTATGTGTGTTTTCTTTGTAGTTAATTTAAAGAAGAAATCAATATTAGTAATTAAAAATGAATTCTTATGATTTTCTTAGTGAAACAGGGTATTTTTCTAAAATGGAGGATGAAAATATAAACATCGATTCTTCTAATAGTTAATTCTTTAAAATTGTGTAGATTTAGGAAAAGTTTCTCTCCATTATTTTCAAGCATAGAAATAAAATTTTAAAGTTTACCAATTAATTCGTTACCATTTTTCTTAAGATCCAATAAATCAAAGTTGGAGGGTAACAATTATCATGATCATCAATGTTTATATATCTAATGATTTATATCCCAATGTATATGATCATAAAATTTGTATTATGGGGTGCATAATTATTTCCCTTAACTAGCCTTCAAACATTTATTTCGTCATGCAATATCCACTTGAATGTGCTTTGGTAGAGTCTACTAGGATGAACTCAAGGTTAGGGATGTTTTAACCCTATAAAAAATCAAAACTTCAACTAAGCATGTTTTTTTATGGTTACACCGACTTGTGCTACTTGATATCTCATGGTGACAATGGAGGAAACTTTGATAGGACATTTTTAGTTCATTATGGATATGAGTAAGAATATGGGATATTGCAACTATATCTAATCACATTCAAAGGAACTTCATGATGACAAAGGCCATTATGTTGTATTTTTTTTGTTGATAAAGCATATCAAGGAAAAACGACACCTATATAAACCTGCTACCCACTCATTAGGTGCAAACATGGATTACCTTCAAGGCTATCACTCTCATGTTTTCAAGAGTATCTACTCTTAGGTGGTTTACCAATCAACCTTCACATCTATAGAAAGAAGGTACAATTTGTAACATCCCCAGTTTTAATCCCTGTAAATTATAACGTAATTGTGTAAATGTGAATTAGGTTGGTGAGCCGATATAATTGGGTCAAAGAGCCCGTACTGATTAATATGGTGGAGGACCGAACTATGTATTCCACACATTGAAATAATTAATAAAAATAACAATTATTGGCTACGATACAAGAGAGATGAAAACAATGGGGGGATATGATTCCACAAGAGAGGGGGCTAAATGTGAGTCCAAGGGGAAACCCCATGTCATTTATTAAGATAATGTTCTCATTACCAAGTAATCCTCCCTTCAACTTATTAAACATTCAATCATTGAATGCGTGTAAGAGGTTGGGTGAGGAAGTCACCTCACATAATTATTGAAAGCATGGGCATGGGTACAATCAACTTTGGGAAGAGTGAGAGTCAAGCATGCATGGGAGAAAAGGAAATTCGAATGGAAAAAGAGGACAATTTTTACATGTTGATTTTGGGAAGCAAGAAGATAGTTGAGTGTTGAGAAGAGCACCATCCATGTTGTACGTAAGGACAACCATTTTTGGGTTTTGTTTATGTTGAAAGTGTGCCCTATGTGTGTGTAAAATTGGTTGTGTGCCTTTGGTGCAATTTTCATGTTGAGGATATGGCTCAATAAACTTAAGAAGGCTATTGTGAGCACTCTTGGAGTAACCAATAGTTCCTAGAGTCCCCAATTGTGAGGTTCCTAGACAACTGAGTACACTTGAGCTCTGGAGGGAAGTGGGAAGGCCCAAGGGACTACGTGGAAGAGAAGGGGGATCCCATTCCTTGGATTGTGTAGGTTGAGGGGAAGAGAGTTGGTGGATTGGAATTATTGTTGGATTAGAACCTAGGTTTTACATTGTTGAATGTGGGGAGTGGAGGGTCATACCTCCTTGTGGACTGATAGCCTCAACTTGAGGGCAACCTACTGTTGAGAGTGTTGAGTTTTGGTACCTTAGGAAGCGGTCCCCTAGTGTTATTGAGTGTCTAACACTAAAGGGGGGAAAAGTGACCCTCACTCAATTTACTTTATGTTATAAATTCAAAGTGACTTTATGAGCATTTAAGTCACAAAGTGACTTTATTAACATAAAGTGACTTAGGGAACTTAAGTTAAGGGGGAGATTTAATCTCCACCCTTGATCTTGGTTGGCCAAGATCTAATCCTGGCCATTGGTTCCTAGGTTGGCCTAAGGATGAGGCTAAAGTGAAGTAAGAGGAGGAAAAGGGCATTCATTCTTTATTAGAGAGTTAGAGTGAAGAGAACATAGGAGAGAAAGAGATTTTGAAGAAGAAGAAGGTTGAGGGTGCACCATAGGAAGGAGGCACACTTGTTTTGAGAAGAAGCAAGGGTGCATCATATGGTAGAGGGCGCACTCATCAAGGGAAATAGGTGTAGAATTCAAGGTAGCAGGAAGCTACAAGAAGGGGCTCAAAGCCAAGGAGAAGGGTGCACCAAGCAAAGGGGGTGCAAACTCCAAGTTAGCAGAAAGAAAAGAGAAGGGTCACAAATCCCAAGGAGGGCACACACTCCAAGGAAAAACTATATGCCAAGCTTGTAAGGAGTTGGCCATTGCAACAAGGTTCTTCTGGTGTATTTACTTTGTTGTACTATTTCTCTTAAGACTCCATAATAAATATTCATCTCAAAGTGTTTTTCCCCATGGGGGTTTTTCCAAGGTCATGTTGACCAAAAACGCATGTGTCAAATCTGTCGTTTGCATTGTTTTATTTCAACATTAAAAGTGTAAATGATCTATAGGGTACATATTATTTTAACATATGTTGTGAGAGCTAATCATGGAAAACAAAAATTCCTAAATAAACCCTTATCACAATAACCTTAAATGAGCAGTAAATCATCCCTAAAAGTTAGTCCTAAAATAACATCATATCATACTTGTTAGCAACCTTCAAACAACAGCTAGAACAAATTTGCTTGATTCCAGAAAAGGACAAAAAACAAGCCTGTTAGTGACCTTGTGACAGTCCTTGAGACAAACCTATAGCATCCTACAAGGAACCTCAAAATTCTACATGGTATCAGATCCTAAGGGCACAAGAGAGGGTTGATAATCTTTTGCAAATAGTGGCTGATTTTTCACTCACCTTGACAACAATTTGACTTGGTTAGTTTAGCATCAGTTGAGCATCAGTGGGTAGTCATGTCAGTTGTTGGGTTGAGGGTGGAGGATAGGATAGTGGGGGGTGGAAATTGGTCTCCATGGAAGGCTAGGATAGTCTTGATATTGGAGGAACTTAAGCTATGGGATATTGTAGAAAATCCAATGGTTCCTCCTATAGATGCACTGCTCTTGGTAGAGTTCAGGAAGATGAATTGTTATGAGGAAAATCTCTCTATGGCTAGGGGTAAACCACAATATATGAAATGACATGCACAAATCAACTCTAATCTCAAATATGTTATATAAATGAAATACTAACAAGACAAGGCTAAGATCCTACCTCGTTCGGACGTTCGAAGAAGACCATCCTTGAGCACGCGACACAAAGATTTATACCTGCAACTTGTCCTCAAAAACCAAGATATGCAAGCATATGGTGATAATATATAATTTTAGCATATAAATTAGCATAATCCATTAACATACATGAAAAATACACCCATGGAATAACAATTCAAGTATTTGTAAGACATCAATTGGACAAGAAAAGAGTATTTCTATTAAAATAATCAACAGAAGTACATAGGTGACAAACTTCTGTAACTATACATATTGGAACCAAGAAACTAAGTCCCTCCAGTTGGGCCTCCACCACTTCAATCCTCCACAAAGGAAAGCTCATATATGAGAGTCAATGTGGTTCTCCATCACAAAGAAGGAAGAGCTTGGGGGATAAACACAAGAAGTTCATACTTTCAAGGACAAAGGGATGCAGACTCAATATGAAGTGAAATTTTTCTAGAGTGTCTTTGCTCTCAAAGTTGAATTGTGGAATTGTCTCAAGGCTTGGATATGGTTCAATTTATAGCCTTCAAATGGAACTGAAGGGCCGAGTCAGAGCATTTCCAGTGTATGGAAGGTCAAGGATCATGGATCTCGTGACATGGCATGGAAACCCGACATAATTTTTAATTTTGAGCACCAATCCCAATGTATGCGGGTTGTAGTGGAGAAACTTGTGTATATGCTTGTTGTATAACTGATAGGGAACATATATGTGGAAAAGTGTGCACTTTTGGCACTGGATTGAACAAAAAGGGACTTCAAGTCTACAGAGGTTAATGGAAGGCCATCTAAGCAAGTTTTCTTGGAGTGAGGAAAAATTTGTTGTAACATGTGCCCCCTAATGTGTGAGGTCAGAGGACTATCTATGATGGACAAAATACATTATAATTCCCAGAAGTGGAGTAATGAAGACTTAGCTAGAAGTACAAGTTGCTCATAAGAATATTACAATCCATAGTACACATGGCTTCCAATCTGAATTACACTGTAGATCCATGTGGAAATATATCAAATAGTTGTTCATGTCCATGAATAGGAAATCCAAAGCGGACATATGCCATAGGCTGTCATAGTCACGAACAAGGCGCAGTGGAATCAAGTCTCAAAATCAACTAAAGATATATGT
This sequence comes from Picea mariana, assembly GCA_032191745.1. NCBI lineage: Eukaryota > Viridiplantae > Streptophyta > Pinopsida > Pinales > Pinaceae > Picea > Picea mariana. The sequence goes on along the minus strand of JASDQU010559999.1, from coordinate 31,565 downwards.
ATACAATGGAGTACAATCATATCTTCCATGATCATTGAAGTCATATAGGTATTGGTCCAATGAAAGAAAACACTAGATGAATAACGTTGCTACTGTAAGTTGGAGGTCTTCTACATTATCTGTCGAAGGTGCAAGTCTACATTGTTAAGAACCAAATATCAATATAGCATAGAAAAACCTCAAAAAAAGTACTCAACGCCTTGAAAAAGAGATAATTTCAGATAATAAGCCTCTTCGAGGGGGCAACCTCCTTTTACCCCACTTAAATGTTCAAGTACAAGATGATTCAAAATGAAAATGTCTCCTTGGTATATATAGGAGACCAGGAGATATAATTACAACTAATGGCCTAAAGATGACATAAATAAAATAACATTACTAATATAATATTCCCCAATTAAAGGGTAATGAGCTAATATTGCCGCTTAACATGCCCCTCCCCTTGAGACAAGTGTTTTCCGCAACGCTTGAGTAACTCTAGATGCTTCTGTATAAAAGACTCATCTTCCCAAGTGGAATCTTCAACCGATAGTTTCCTCTATTTAATGAGATACTCTAAAATGGATCTATTCCTCAGTTGGTGAATTCTTGTGTCAGTGATGGCTTCAGGCTCCAATATGATTTTTCCTTCGTCGTCAAGTTCTGGAAATATAGTTTGAACTAGGACCTTGTCACCTATAACCTTCTTTAAGCATGAAACATGGAAAACTGGGTGTACTCGTGAAGATGCAGGCAACTCCAATTTGTATGCCATAGTACCAATATTTTGCAACACCTTATAAGGGCCATAGTACTTTGGTGATAATTTATTATCCTTCTTGGCTTGCTTGAGGGACATCTGTTTGTATGGTTGTAGTCTTAAAAATACCCAATCCCCTACTTCAAAACTTCTTTCACTACGATGTTGATCTACTTGTTGTTTCATGCGATTTCGTGCCATGGTCAGGTTGTCCTTTAAGATTTGGAGAACTTGTTGTTGGGTTTATTATATTGAGGTTGGTTTCTCCTTTCTTCATTGTTTTCATTATTATCCTCCATGTCTTCCGATTAAGAAGCTGAGCGATCTGAGTTAGACCCTTCCTCGCCAGATTCAAAATTGTCATGTTCAGAGTAGCTACCAGTTGGACTTTCAGGGATCAGTTTAAGGGGTTGTTCGATCTCAGTAAGGGAAAAATATATCAGGTCTTCAACCATGTGAACAAAAACCTAGTCAAGGGTGTCAACAACTAGCCTTCTTACTTGTTTTCTATGAGGAAGTAAAGGATCTAAAGGTAACGCTCCAATTTTCCTGGTGTTAGCTCTTGTGATTCTTATGAATTGGTTCAACTACTCGTGGGGAAGAGTGTAAGGTATTTCAAGGAATAGGTGTTCTACTTCCTCATGTTGAGGTGAGTTACTCATTTTGGGAGTACTCTCTATATGCGAGATGCCTTGAGAATGACTAGCCATGCATGTGGGTTGTTTTGAATCTACAGGATATGTGGGATATATTATCAGAAATATTATTAGCCATTCATCCGTTCAATCCCTCCTTCTAGTGCCAGTTTTGTTGAGGGGTTAGAAATTACTTAACTCAAAAGTAGGAACCAAACCTGCTTAAGAGGCCCAATTAGACTCGTAAGCATTTGATGAGTGGAATGGTTCTACAGATCTTTGATCCGGTCGATTTATCAATGGGATTTATGGATGACTTACAGGTGTTGTTGGCTCTTGACCAAGTTTTGAGGATCCTTGGTCATGTGTGACCTATTTTTGGGACTTCCACAGGTTGTCAAAGGTGGAGCGCAAGACGAAGAGGAGATCTCAGGATCTCGGCCCCTTTTAGGGCCCGTTTTGGGTTTGGGATTATGTAACGGGTATGGGAATGTCGGCCCATGGGTTTACCCATGTTTAGGCCTATTTTGTATGCATAAATAGATGCTAAGGCGATGTAGTGAGTACGAAATTAGTTGCAAGTTGGCTAAGTTCTARAGTTGGATTTGTGTGATCAAGAGTTATAAATGCTTTGGTGCATACTATGTGAGACTTGCAGAGCTAAGTGCAAGTCATTGCAAGACACTGTGGAAAGATGTGTGCTTAGATCTACTTGGGGAAGGAGGATCTAGCGAGCTGCACAAATCTCCTGTCCTCTGCGGAGTAGGGTTTTTGAGGCTCTGTGCATGTAACTAATTGAAGAAGCTAATAAAGAAGACAAAGAGATGGTGGATGTAGCCCCAGGGGGGGTGAACCACGTACATGATGTTTTTCTCAGCTTTGTGTGGTGTGTTGATGTGTTATTATGTTAATGTGATTAGTTCTTTAATATATATGAATGATCTGTTGGTTCTTAGTGCTTAATATTACGAATGGATGTTAGATCTAATTGATATACATATGCTTAGTGCTTGAATCTACTAGATCTGATCTTTTTCGACGTGCTAAGTGCTGCTAGATGCTAGATCTGATTGAATACTGTGATGCTCTGTAATTAGGGTTTAACTGCGCTATGTTAACTATTGAGTGCTATGTTAAGTGTTAGAATCATAGATCTGTGTCCCAACTAAGGTTGTAGACATCTGAGTCCTGCAACCACCCCTACCTCTACCTCGAGTGAGACTTCATCTGCTTCACAGGTGTTTCCAAAAGGGTCGGTAGTTAGGTTTTTTTTGCTGCATTGTTATAGTGTTGAACCCTGGGTCTGCCCCTATGCCAACAAATGGTTCCATTGTTGGGACCGAAACTATGATTGTTGGGAACTAAGGAAAAAGAAGCTCTATGTGTAGATCTGTCGCTCTAGTACGCAATATTCTACTCGATCTATGAAGCCCTGTGCTAAGAAAAGAAGTCTGATCTAAAGAAAAGAGGTAATATCTACAAGCTCTGTGCTCTGATAGAGGTAAGAATAGTAAAAAGTTTTAGATCTAGAAGCTTTGTGCTCTGCTGAAGATAAGATTAGTGGAAATTTTTGTTTCTAGAGTATGGATCTAGGTATGTTTGATAAGATTTGTCCTAGCTTGAAACCTAGGGCACTGATAGAAGAAAGAAGATTTGATATGAGTCAATCTGATAAGAATAGTGAAAGGTATGTTATACCTATGCATGTAGAGAATGTTTGGACTAACAAATGGATGCAGGATCCAGAAAGAATTTTTGGCAGGTTAGCTACCATGATCCTAGTGCACAGTACAGGAAAGGTTGGGGATCATTTAAGAGAAAGAGAGGATTAACCCTTTATTACATTTGCAAAAGACCGAGACATCCAGCTAAAGAATGCCCTGGTAGAAGACCTAGTTGCCTCTATTGCAAAGCTATGGACCATGAAGTTTTGGATTTCCCTAGAATGATTGCTAAGGTTGAAAGGATGAATATGAGACAAGAAGACCACGAGAAAGATCAAGCAACTGAGATTATGGAAGAACCCCATAAAGAATTAGAAAAAGTATTGCTTTAGATGAATGAAACCCTGAATGACCACCAACATATCAACTTATTAGAGATCTTCAAAGAAAAAGAGTGCATTGAAGAAAGAATAGGAGACTTCGACATTGACTGTGTTCTGGATGAGGAAACATAGGTGAATATTATGACAGAAATAACTTGGGAAATTCTAGGAAAGCCTGCTATGATTCCTTCATTGGAAGGAATAGGATTATTCAGAGGAAAGATGATAACCCTATGCGGAAAGCTCACCCAGACATCTATGAATTCCAATGGAACTTCGACAGAGGAATAATTTGAAGTTGTTAAATTTATTGAGAACAATGCTCCATTTGCTATGCTACTAAGAAAACCTTGGATTGAAGGAGATCAGGCCAAAAGRAAAGAAGAATAAATCCTAGAGAAGAAGAAGAAAGAGTTAAAATATTTCATGACTATGAGGATCGCACACTTGATTGAAGAACATGAGAACCAACAAAGGCTATTTAAAATTAGAGACTTGGATKTCAAAGTAGGAATAACACTAGAAGATTCGCAAAAGACTGAAGTACCTATTCCAGATATAGATGAAGTATTACCCCTAATTTCTAGGAAAGAATATTGACGCAGACCGCACCCTCTACCTCAACAAAGGCCTTTGTGCTGACCTCCCGGTATTTAAGGATCGTTCAAAGTTCACCCTCGAGCCGGAGTGGCTCCTTCGATTCTCCCCTGGAATATTTATTTGAATTTGACCCACAGGTCTTTTTCGGCACCTTACAGCCTTTAGGCCCAGTTCTTTCTTCGTTCCCAACAGAAAGTCACAATCGGGTTTCAAGGTTTTCCAATCCCCGATGTCACAAATCCTAGCTTCCTTGAATTTCCGATCTTTGATATCCCGATGTGCTCCCTTTTTTCTTTAGGCCCTCCTGGCTATGCCCCTAGTCCACGCAATCTCCTCTTATATGACCGCAGTCATACCTCCTATCGGGATTCCGGGTTTCGAATGTCGAAATATATTAAACCTCTTGTCCACAGAATCCCCAATTTCCCGATTCTCGGTCTTCCGGTTAATGGCTCTTCCTTTCAGGAAATTTTCCGAAAGCTTCTATCTCGACCACACATCCTCAAGAATGGAAGGTCTTCGCCACTTCGGGGTTTTCACCGTGGAAATTCCCGATACCTCGTTATGACGAGATGACGTCAACTGGGTCCAACACGGAGCTTTCCTCTTTTTAGAAAATCAGACTTCGCGATTTCAAAATGAAAAGAGTTCTTGTGTTCAGGATCCACGAAATGCCGATCCCTGACTTTCTTCGAATTTATGAAACGTGTCCCAAATGGATGAACGGTTCAGATTTCTCCCGGGATTTTCACTATGAAAATTCCCGAACACTCATCCTCGTGACTCCTAATTTCACGAATGCTGAAACCCCGATGGCTACCCTCTCTTCGGAACATTCCTCCTCCTGTTCACGAAGCTTGAACTCTGTGCAACTCCTGGTCAATCCAACGGCTGACGGGTATTCTATGTGAAGATCCTACGGTTCACAATCTCCTGAGCTTGGACTCCGGATGCAACTGTAACCTCCTCGCTCCTCTGGAAGATCTAACGATTGGCAGGATTTCGCTAATCCTCTCTGCAGATTTCTGACCGTTGATCTCTTCCCTTTGATGATTTCTACGAAGGAAACCAAGGAATCTTCCCTGGACTTATCCGCTTGTACTACAAACTTCCGATGCTCCTCAATGTTTTCAAAAGCCTTACTCCTCCTGAGCTTCTCACAACTTCGAGCTTCAAAGAGGATCCTTGCACACACTCCTTGTGGCGACCTCCAAACACGTCTAAGTGTTGAATTCCTCTGACCCTGTGCACTTCTGCAGCAATAGTCTTTTAACTCTTGCTCAGGTTCGCAGCCCTGAACTTCACTTGGCCTGCACACTCCTTGCAGGGCTCCTGTGCCCAACTACACTTATGGGGAAATGAGAACAAAAGTAAAACTATCTGAGCTTCAAAGACACAACCCTGAATTCTTGTCGATGCACTCCTTGCGGACACTTCCACTGCACTCCTTGCAGGAATTCTTACTCAGATAGAGAAACAATTGAAACTCATTCCATTATCCCTTCAGAATTCAAACTTAAACATGAAATCATATACATAGCATATAAATCAAATGTGTAATAAGAAGCAAACATTCATGAGCATGTCATTCAACATCAATACACAGAGAACAACACAAACCATGAAATGGAATCAACCTCTTCTATTAATCCAAATATTTGTACATGGGTGTTCTTACACAACTCTCTGCTTTCTCTTGCTCCAATGCTTCTAACTCTGATAATGTTACAATGCATAATGAGGGTGTCTATATCCCGTTTCCCTCTTGCGCTCTCAAACAGTCTAATCTAGAATTAAATTCTATCTACCTGCATTAACTACTTTAAATGCCTCCTACCTACTAAGGATGAGAGCTAAAGGCTCAAGTTCTGATTACATAATACAAGTGCATCTCATCTTAATGGCTCATTTAAGATGGCGCAACAATCTAAGGGAATTTCAAAATTTGTGCTGGCGCTTGTCCAGCTATCCGATTGCTTCTGCGCTGGCTCGCTTGATGTGGGAGATGCTCCTGCATCATACTCCCTCTCTTGAAAACTTTCATGGGCTCCTGCACGGTCTGTTCATGCTTCTGTATCTATGCTTTGGTTTCCCAGCTAGCATCTTCAATTGGATGGTTCTTCCATTTGACCAGATACTCAAGGTATTGCTTTCGTCTGGTCCTCTTACTCACTCTCTTATCCAGTATGCACTCCATCTGTGGCTTATCTGCAACCGGCATCTTCTTCGTCCATTGGATTACTGGCTGCTCATTTCCAGTCTCTGTTTCATCAGCCTTATATGGGTACAAATATGAGATATTGAATATCAAAGAAATTTCGATCCCATCGGGTAATTCAATCTTGTAAGCATTTGCTCCACATTTCTTCAAGACCCTGCATGGTCCGATTTTCTTCATCTTCAGCTTATTATATGTTCCTCTCGGGAACCTTTCTTTCCTCAAATGTGCCAGAACCAAATCACCAACCTCAAACTGAAGTTGTCTTCTGTGCTGATCTTCCCTGCGTTTATATTCCTGGCTTGAATTTCGCAATCGTTCCTTTACCTGGCTGTGAAGTTCCCTCATCGCCTCTACAAATTCTTCTGCACTAGCGCTCCTAATTGCAGTCTATTCTGACTCTCTCAGTTCGGAAATTCCTCTTGGCTGCATGCCATAAACAACCTGAAATGGACTCTGCCCTGTACTCCTGTTAACAGAGTCATTATAAGAAAACTCTGCCTGTGGTAATATATTGTCCCACTGGCTATGGTGTTTTGTCACTAAGCTTCTCAGCAAGTCTCTCAGACTTCTGTTCACCACCTCCGTCTGTCCATCCATTTGAGGATGATAAGCTAAACTAAACAACAAGTTAGTTCCCAAATTTTTCCATAAGGTCCTCCAAAAATGCCCTATGAATTTGGTGTCTCAATCCGAAACTATACTTCTCGGCAACCCATGAAGTCGAATGACCTCTTTGAAAAATAGATTCGCAATGTGAGTTGCGTCACTGGTCTTCTGGCATGGAATGAAGTGTGCCATTTTGGAAAATCTATCCACCACCAAAAAAATTGAATCACAACCACTTTGTGTCCTTGGCAACCCCAATACAAAATCCATGCTAATTGCATCCCATGGCCTCTTTGGTATGGGAAATGGTTGATAAAATCCCACATTCTGTTTCCTTCCCTTTGAATGCTAGCAAATTCTGCATCTATCCACAAATCTCTTGACATCCACTTGCATTCCTGGCCAAAAATATGATTCATTCAACTTCGCGAACGTCTTGTCGTGACCAAAATGTCTTGCCAATCCTCCACTGTGTTTCTCCTTCAGCAAGTTCTCCCTCATGGAGCATTTCGAAATGCACAATTGATTACCTTTGAACAACAATCCTTCTTGGATCATGTATTCTATCCACGGTCTTCTATCTCTGAGAACTGGATTCTCAACCACTTCATATGCTTCCTTAAAATCCTGATCATTTGTGTACATGTCCCTGAGATCATCAAAACCCAACATTTTGACTCTGAACTCCTGCAACAGCAAACACTTCCTGCTCAAAGCATCAACAACTTTGTTAGCAGTACCAGAAATATGTTTTATCACAAAAGTGAAATTCTGCATATACTCAACCCATTTGACATGTTTCTGATTCAACTTTTCTTGTTGAGTCACAAACTGCAGTGCATGATTGTCACTGTACAAGAAAAACTATTTGGGTATCAAGTAATGCCTCCATTTCTTCAGTGCCTGTATGATAGTGTAAAATTCCTTATCATAAGTGGAATATTTCAACTTTGCTTCATTCAGCTTCTCGCTGAAATACACTATCGGCCTGTCTTCCTGACTCAAGACTGCTTCGATTGCAAATCTGCTTGCATCACATTTCACCTGAAATGTCTTTTGGAAATCCAACAGCACCAGAACTGGTTGTTCCGAGATATTCCTCTTCAACAGATTGAAGCTCTTCTTGGCCTCTTCAGTCCAGTTAAAAAATTTATGTCTTTTCTTCACTGTATCCATCATTGCTACACTAATTCCATTGAAATTCCTGATGAACTTTCGGTAGAAACTAGCTAATCCATGAAAACTTCTCACCTCAAATATGCTCTTCGGTGATGGCCAATTCTTGATTACCTCCACCTTATCTGGATCCATCCTCAACTCATTTGCCGAAATAAAAAACCCCAAATAAATGAGCTCTGTCTTCATGAATGAGGATTTCTTCATGTTTATCAACAACTTCTCCTGTTGTAATTTCTGCATCACTGTAGCCAAATGCTTCAGATGCTCCGCCGCTGTTTTACTGAAAACCAGTATGTCATCCAAATACACAATGACAAATTTCCCGATGAACTCCTTCATAACTTCGTTCATCAATCTCATGAAGGTACTTGTTTCATTTGTTAAGCCAAATGGCATAACAAGCCATTCATACAACCCCTCGTTAGTCTTAAATGCTGTCTTCCACTCATCACCCTCTCTCATGCGAATCTGGTGATAACCGTTTTTCAAATCAATCTTTGAAAAACACTTTTCTCCACTCAAGAAATCCATCAGATCATCCATCCTTGGAAATGGAAATCTATACATGATGGTTATCTTGTTAATCACCCTCGAGTCAGTACACATCCTCCAGCCTCCGTCTTTCTTCGGACTGAGTATTGTTGGAACAACACATGGACTCAAGCTTTCCCTGACTAATCCTTTGTCCAACAAATCCTGGACTTGTCTCTTAACTTCTTCATTTTCCTGCGGCGTCAATCTGTACGTGGCTTTGTTTGGAAAACTGGCTCCTGGTATGAGATCAATATGATGACTCACACTTCTGATCGGTGGCAACGAACGAGGTAATTCATCCACTACAATGTCAACGAACTCTTCTAGCAGTTCCTGAACCTCCTTTGGTAAATCATCCACTCTTGTGCTAGTCAAAACAATTTTCGGTTTCCTGACCACAATGAATTGTGGTTCCTCCTTCTTCTTGACCTCGTTAAGGAGTTCCTTCCCACTCATGAGAAGTACAGTGTTGCTTACTTCCATTTTTACCTCCTTATCCTTAATTGGAAGCAACATGTGTGTCCTCCCATTCTTCTCCAGCGTGTATGTGTTCATTCGCCCATCATGAATCACATTTCTGTCATATTGCCATGGCCTACCCAGCAATAGATGACAAACATCCATAGGAATGACATCACATAATATCTTATCCTTATATCCTCCTATCTTGAATTCAACTAAACATTGTTTAGTGACATTTACCTGATGTCCCTTTTGTAGCCACGAAACTTTATATGGACTTGGATGTTCAGTCATCTCCATCTCCAACTTCTCTACCATATCGGTTGAAATGAGATTGTCCATGCTACCACTGTCCACAATGAACTTGCATACCCTGTCCTTGCTCTTGCAAGGAATCCTAAAAGGTTTGGTCCTTTGGACTGAACTTTCCACCTCTTTCTCTGGTGTCAAAAGGACTTTTCACATCATCAACGATCTTCTGCCTTCAACGTCTTCTGCTTCAACATCCTGCCTCTGTGCTTTGGCAATGTGAGATTCTCCATTCTCTTTCTTTTCCTTTGGACACTCATAAGACTTGTGCCCATTCTTTTTGCATGTGAAGCATGTTATTACTCCACCTCTTCCTTTTCCTCTACCTCTAGTACGAGGAAAAGTGTCGTTGTCAGCATAATCTCTTCTTTTCTCAATATGCTATCCTCTCTGTTCAGCATATTTCCCTCGCTGTGAGGTTCCACCTCTCTTAGTTCTTTTGTATTTAGTCTCAAACCCAAACTTCCAGTCCTTCTTGGGCTTCTGATACTTATTCTGAGCAACTAATTTGCCTCTGGGCTGACTTCTGCCTCGACCTCTTTGACTCTTCTTTCAGCTCAGATTCTCTTCCTCTTTTAGAGCCATCTTATAAGCATCTTCCACCATTCGGATGGTCAACATACTCATCTCATCCTGAATTTCATATCTCAGGCCATTCATATACCTAGCTACTTTTTCATCATTTCTTTCACGATGACTTGCCCTGATATTCAGCATGTAAAATTCTTCAGTATATTCCTTCACTGACATCAACTTTTGTCTTAGGTTTTGCATTCTCCTGAACATAGAAATTTGATAATCCCTGGGAATGAATTTTTCCTTCATCTTTGCAATCATCCTGTCCCAGCTCTTAATCTTTTGCTTGCCTTGGAAATGCCTATCCACTTGTAGCTCATCCCACCACAAGGCTGCATGTTCTTTTAATCTCGTGATGGCATGCTTGACCTTCTTGTCCTCTTCGACATATTCATAGTCAAAATATGTGTCTAGAGCTCTAATCCAGTCTAGAAGCTCGTCTACATCCAGATTTCCCTCATAAACTGGAATGTCCATCTTCGCCTTTGCACCCATCCTTGCAACAGCTTTAAGCAAGCGTTCATTGGATGCATCTTTAACTGTGACTTCTTCATCTCCATCCCCAACATCATCTTCACTTTCGGACTCACTAATATCTCCTACATCAGCTGTGCGTTTTTTTCTTATCTCCATGTCCACAAGTTTGGCGTGTATGTTATGCAGATATGTTTCTACTTATGGATTCTGCACCTGTCTACCCCTTCCTCTGGACGTCTCCCTTTCCTCCTCTGGATCGAGTGATTGTCTATCTCTTCTCCTTGGAGGCATGGTGAATCTTCTTTCTCCCTGCTACAGAAAGAAACGAAGCTCTTCTAAGCTCTGATACCAAACTGACGCAGACCGCACCCTATGCCTCAGCAAAGGCCTCTGTGCTGACCTCCTGGTCTTTAAGGATCGTTCAAAGTTCACCCTCGAGCCGGAGTGGCTCCTTCGATTCTCCTCTGGAATCTTTATTTTAATTTGACCCACAAGTCTTTTTCGGCACCTTACATCCTTTAGGCCCGGTTCTTTCTCCGTTCCCAACAGAAAGTCACAATTGGGTTTCGGGGTTTTCCAATCCCCGATGTCACAAATCCCAGCTTCCTCGAATTTCTGATCTCTGATATCCCGATGCGCTCCCTTTTTTCTTTAGGCCCTCCTGGCTATGCCCCTAGTCCACACAATCTCCTCTTATATGACCATAGTCATACCTCTTATTGGGATTCAAGGTTTCGAATGTCGAAATGTATTAAACCTCTTGTCCATGGAATCCCCGATTTCTCGATTCTCGGTCTTTAGGTTAATGAATCTTCCTTTCGGGAAATTTTCCGAAAGATTCTATCTCAGCCACGCATCCTCAAGAATGGACGGTCTTTGCCACTTCAGGGTTTTCACTGTGGAAATTCCCGATACCTCGTTATGACGAGATGACGTCAACTGGGTCCCACACGGAGCTTTCCTCTTTTCAGAAAATCAGACTTCATGATTTCGAAATGCAAGGAGTTCCTGTCTTCAAGATCCACGAAACGCCAATCCTCGACTTTCTTTGAATTTCTGACACGTGTCCCAAATGGATGAACGGTTCAGATTGCTCCCGTATTTTCACTATGAAAATTCCCGAACACTCGTCCTCGTGACTCCCAATTTCACGAATGCTGAAACCCCGATGGCTACCCTCTCGTCGAAACTTTCCTCCTCCTGTTCACAAAGCTTGAACTCTGTGCAAATCCTGGTCAATCCAATGGCTGACGGGTATTCTATGTGAAGATCCTACGGTCCACAATCTCCTGATCTTGGACTCCGTACGCAACTGTAACCTCCTTGCTCCTCTAGAATATCTGACAGCTGGCAAGATTTCACTAATCCTCTCTGCATATTTCTGACCATCGGTCTCTTCCCTTTGATGATTTCTATGAAGGAAACCAAGGACTCTTCCCTGGACTTATCCGCTTGCGCTACAAACTTTCAATGCTCCTCGATGTTTTCAAAAGCCTTGCTCCTCTTGAGCTTCTCACAACTTCGAGCCTCAAAGAGGATCCTTGCACGCACTCCTTGCAATGACCTCCAAACACGTCTAAGTGTTGAATTCCTCTGACCCTGTGCACTCCTGCAACAACAGTCTTTTAACTCTTGCTCAGGTTCGCAACCCTAAACTTCACTTGGCCTACGCACTCCTTGCACGACTCCTGTGCCCAACTGCATTTATGGGGAAGTGAGAACAAAAGTAAAACTAGCTGAGCTTCAAAGACGCAACCCTGAATTCTTGTCGACCCACTCCTTGCGGACACTTCCACTGCACTCCTTGCAGGAATTCTAACTCAGATAGAGAAACAATTGAAACTCATTCCATTATCCCTTCAAACTTCAAACTTAAACATGAAATCATATACACAGCATATAAAGCAAATGTGTAACAGGAAGCAAACATTCACGAGCATGTCATTCAGCATCAATACATAGAGAACAACACAAACCATGAATTGGAATCAACCTCTTCTATTAATCCAAATATATGTACATGGGTGTTCTTACACAGCTCTTTGCTTGCTCTTGCTCCAATGCCTTTAACTCTGATAATGTTACAATGAACAATGAGGGTGTCTAGATCCCGTTTCCCTCTTGCACTCTCAAACAGTCTAATCTAGAATTAAATTCTATCTACCTGCATTAACTACTTTAAATGCCTCCTACCTASTAAGGATGAGAGCTAAAGGCTCAAGGTCCGATTACATAATACAAGTGCGTCTCATCTTAATGGCTCATTTAAGATGGTGCAACAATCTAAGGGAATTTCAAAATTTGTGCTGGCGCTTGTCCAGCTGTCCGATTGCTTCCGCGCTGGCTCGYTTGATGTGGGAGATGATCTTGCATCAAATATTACCAGCGCGAAGTTACTTTGCTGAAAGAAGATCAAAATCAGAATGAAAAAAGGAATTCTGAGACAAAGCTCACTGGAAAGAAGGCTAGAAAACTAAGTAAGAAGAAAGTTAAGATCAAAAAGTTACAGAAGGTTCCATAGGGAACCTCACAGAAGGAAAATTTACAAAATTGGAACTTTGTCAGGATATCAGAACTGCGTGACATGGCACTTCTCCATGGCGAAGAAATATAGCTGTTAGGGACAGTATAACTATTAGACCGACAACCCAAACGGGTAGAAAGGCATTTATGATCAGAAAGGTTTCCACCAGATCGTTGGGACCTCACCATAATGGACAAATTTGAGTTAATGAATGCTTCTCACCCATTGCAAGAGATCTGTTTCCAAGTTATCTATTTATCTCGTCGCACCACGCAATGAGAACACTTTTTCCAATCATGAATCTAAGTCCGCAGACTAGTTTATTTTGCACAGTGGTCATCGTGTTATTTCCATTCATCTTGTTGCATTGAGCAGTTACCCTTTGAACCCAAGATATTCAACCATGAGTGTGCATGTTAGACGAGCTTAGTGCTGCAGAGAAAATTGTCGAAGAAGTTCTCATTGACCTAATGACCAAAAGACTAATGTCTGAAAGAGAAATGTCTACAAGTGTTCAAGCATCATCGACGAGGGGAGTGCAAGCCTCTTCGTTGACTGCTCGTGGAGCTAGATCATCCCAACCATCAGTGGAAAAGAGAACCAAACACAGAGATGACCTAGCCAATGCGAAGTTGATCCCATCCATATTTCCCAATTACATCTTGCCTCTAGCCGACACAGTGAGTCAAGATAGTGTGTCAAGAGATTTTGAGTACTCCATGATTACTGTGTACCTCCCGAAGGGGATACGCATAGTTCATGCACATCAAGACAATATCACAGTGTTGAAGTTCAGTGACTTCAACCTCGCAGATTGCAAGAACTACAGTATGCTTTCCCTGTATAAGTACCTGACCAGGACAAAGGGGAAGAAATCAAAGACAATCCCCTAGTCAGGGACAATGAACCTTGCGCATTCCACTCCGTTAAATGTCATGAAGATCCCACACTTCGGAAGGTACTAGGAAGTGAATGCATGTGTCAATATTTTTCTTTCATGTTACCATGGTGGTTACTTATGGCTAGAATGTCGTATTACAGTTGATCCAACGTTGATACATAGGATCATAGGACTAAGTATGCAAGGAGACGACCCACAGGATTTCTATCCAGGAGAAGCTATAGACCAAGCAATAGCACAGAAGATCAAGGATAAATACGGTGATGTTGAAAAGGTAACGCAAGAATACAAGGTAGAGTCCATCCTAATATCCAAAACGTTAGTAAGGAAGAACATAACTACGCAAGTCACAGGCTTTGTCGTTGACCTCGCAGTGAAGTGCATGGAAGGCCTGTAGATGAAATGGGCAAAGTACATAGTTAATTAGCTGGAGATAGACTGCCACAAAGCACGAGATGAGGGCTACGAGTTCCACTTCAGCTAGCTCATGATCCTTATCGCCTTTGTTTCTTAGGAGATGCCGGAAGGTGATATATCCCCGTATATTGAACCATTTGAGCCACTTGTTGCGAAGTTCACTACCCTTTGGTACTCGAATGATATGAACAAACAATGGTAGTTGAACGATGTTTTTCACAACTATTATCCGCAACTGAAGAGAGCCATTGAAGTTGAACCTCTCATGACTCTGAACACCCTACAGAGGTTATGACCCTTGTTGAATTTCTATGCAGATCGACACTTCATCTACATAACAACGCGAGATGATGAACATAAGGAGAAGCTTCAGTCATACTACAAACTCACGGAAGAGGACCTTGAGGATATCACCAAGTACTGGTCCGTAGACCTCCTTCTTTCTGCAGACCCCGTAGAGATGTTCGAACCTAATAGCCTAGAGACCATGCATAAAGAACATGTACACCTAAACCCAGTAGAACAAAGAAGACCGAAGAAGTCCAAGATTTAAGTAGTGCCTCAGGAAAGACTGCTTCAGTATCACCTGACCGAGGGGGTGATGATGAAGTGGAAGAACTAAAAGACAAAGGAGCTAAACAGAATCCAGACGAAGTAACACCACCTAGAGATGAGGTAGATCCCCTGAAGAAGAGGAAGGTTTCTCCCTTGAAACCTTCTTCCCAGAAGAAATCAAAAGCCATCGTGACCAAGATGAAGTCTCTGCTTACTACCGATTATTTTGACTTCATCATAGCAGCTATCAATGACACTTCACTAGAAATCATGGAGAAACAAGAAGCTAAACAAGAGGAAATGTACGATATAATTGAGGTTGAACTCTGAGGGGTACAATAGGCCCTTCATTCTAGCCGCGCAGTCTCCATTGTGCCCTTGCCATCAGGAGAACTAGATTTGGGAGATGAGCCAACCCAACTCCACAGAATAACTGATGTGGTCAAAGCTTTCCTTCATTGCACACAAGAAGAAATAGAACAAGCCATCCAAGCCTTGAAGCAGTTGTAAGGTGTACTCGTAGAACAACACAGAGTTGCAGAGAAGGAGAGGGTTTCTCTCGAAGAAAATTTTGAAGAAGAGAAAGCACATATGCAACAAGAAAAAGAGAAGTTTCTCGTAGAACAACTCGAAGTGAAGGAAGCAGTCAACAGAGAACTACGCTCTGTGATAGGCTTAGAGCTACAAGCAGAAGACCAAGTCATGCATCAAGTAGAGCAGCTTGAAGAAGCTATCAAACAACTACAACAATGAATCATAGACTTAGAGCTCTGAACAGTGCCCAGCACCCCGCAAGATCTGAGGGACCAAAGAGAAGCAATTGCTCGAAGCGCAGTTGAGAGAATAAAGGCCCTTGCCATGGAATGTAAGAAAATCACTGATTGTAGTGCCCAGACCTATGAGAAACTCACTGAGAATCTAGAACTAAAGGCATTGGATTTGCAACTCCAAGAGGCGAAGTATCACGCAGAAATGATACAGGTGCAGTTAAAGCCTCTATCAGTTGTGGAAAGAATGAAGTGATCCCAAGAGCATCGCACTACCCAGCAGTAGGTCCATACTATTCAAAGCAAATTTATGGAAGTAACTCAGAGACTCCAACCTGTACAGGATAAGGCTTACCAATTGTTCACAGAGATCGAAGGTTGAGGAGCGGAAATAGAGCAAGCCATCACTACAATTGAACAATGCCTAGAGGGACCTATCAATGAAGCATTCATACAAGAGTTCGCTAAAAAAGAGGTCGTGGCACAAAAATAGGTCAAAGGAGCTCGAGCCACACTCAAGGATTTTGAAGCAGAACTAGTAAGATCAGAGTGACTTGGGATGAGTCGCAGGTGAGTGTTGGGGGTCTGTTGGCCCTTGACAAAGTTTTGAGGATCCTTGGTCATGTGTGACCTATTTTTGGGTCTTCGACAGGCTGTCGAAGGAGGAGCGTAAGACGAAGTGGAGATCACGGGATCTCGACCCCTTTTAGGGATCTTTTTGGGATTTGGGATTATAGAACGGGTATGGGAATGTTGTCCCATGGGTTTACCCATGTTTAGGCCTATTTTGTATGCATAAATAGATGCTAAGGCGATGTAGTGAGTATGAAATTAGTTGCAAGTTGGCTAAGTTCTAGAGTTGGATCTATGTGATCAAGAGTTGTAAGTTCTTTGGTGCATACTATGTGAGACTTGCAGAGCTAAGTGAAATTCATTGCAATACACTGTGGAAGGCTATGTGCTTAGATCTACTCGGGGAAGGAGGATCTGGCGAGCTGTGTAGATCTCCTTTCCTCTGCGGAGTAGGGGTTTTGAGGCTTTGTGCATGTAACTGATTGAAGAAGCTAATAAAGAAGACAAAGAGTTGGTGGACATAGCCCTAAGGGGGGGGGAGGTGAACCACGTACATGTTGTTTTGCTCTGCTTTGTATGATGTGTTGATGTGTTATTATGTTAATGTGCTTAGTGATTTAATATAGATGAATGATATGTTGGTTCTTAATGCTTAATATTATGAATGGATGTTAGATCTGATTGATATACATATGCTTAGTTCTTGAATCTGCTAGATCCTATCTGTTTCGACGTGATAAGTGTTGCTAGATGCTAGATCTGGTTGAATACTGTGATGCTCTGTAATTAGGGTTTAACTGCATTATGTTAATTTTTGAGTGCTCTGTTAAGTGTTAGAATCACATATCTGTGTCCCAGCTAAGGTTGTAGACATCTGAGTCCTGCAACCACCCCTACCTCTACCTCGGGTGAGACTTCATCTTCTTTGCAGGTATTGCCGAAAGGGCCGGTAGTTAGGGTTTTGTTGGTGCGTTGTTGTAGCATTGAACCCTGGGTCTTCCCCTATTCCAACAGGTGTATCTTTCTATGAAACGTTTCTCCTTCAAGTTAAGCGATTCTCTTTTTGTATCTTTACACTCTTAAACAATCTAGGTAAGATAAGGACATGGCATAAGCTAGCTAATAAAGGGAAATTACTAAATACTGAAGAATGTTGAGATTAGGATAACCCTTATACCTCAATGTGCAGACAATGACAATCATACCTATTCCACGTTGAGCAACAATAATTTTACTTGCAAACATTCATCATTGACCGAGATAACAATTGTAGAAAGGAAAAAAAATACGTAACAAAGATGAGTGTAAGAAAATTAGTTCTCTTAGCTCTACTATCAGTCACATATCAACACATTGATTTATTTTCATCATCTAGAACAAAAGAACTGTTATAGTGTTGAAAGACAAATTAAAAATAAATACAACAACTCTTACTCAATACAACAACACTATCAAACTCGAAGATGAAAATAATCCCTCCTTGAGCCAATCAGATTGACGCTTTAGATGAAAAAATTCTCTTTTCTTCTAAAACAAACTTCTTAATTAAAATTCGCACAAAAATAATTCTTTTAAAATTCTAAAAAAAAAGGTCTTTCCCAAAACCATTGACGATTTGCACGAGGTCGATCTCCCTATTTATAAAGAATCACTAAGCTAAAAATAACTGCTAAAAGTTGTGTGAAGTAAAACAAAAATGACACATGGTAGACTTTATCTCCTCATTTTCTTGAGATCATCTGCTTTTTTACTGTATTGGATGATTTCTTCCATACTTTGCCTACTTGAAGAAAAGGCCTTTGCATGTGTTTTCATAGGGAAACCTATGTTGATCCATTGGTGAGGAGAAGACTTCCTTTATCTCCACTGCTCATTCTCTATACTTGATGAGCTTGACACTTAATAATTGTAGGGATGCAAGAGCTCTGATTGAGTGTTCCACGAACTTCTTTAATTGACTAGGAGTCATACTTGAAATCTATGAGATCTCTGCCTTCCATGTCGAGTCCTACTCTGCATGTCATTTGACTATGTCATGCAAATCGAAAAAAAAAATTGGTGGATCGAACTCTGGTAGGTCAATGTTTTCCATCTCCCAATCGGTCTTCTCCAAACTTTTCTTGCACTCTCCACACCTTTCCTGTATCTTCCACTGAGGTTCCTGGACCATGCTCACCCAATATTTAGCTGCCTTCCTGATTCAGGAGATGATGCTATCCATCAGAAATCGGATGTTGTGCTCTTCTGAGTCTTAGGATTTTTGTACTGCATTGATATAGTCAATCCACTCTAAGGCCTAATGTGCCTCTTCATACCAACCCTACACATATTTACAAGTTTCTATCCCTATGACAATATCCTCTTGAAATTCGTCTATGCATGTGG
This sequence comes from Picea mariana, assembly GCA_032191745.1. Taxonomy (NCBI): domain Eukaryota; kingdom Viridiplantae; phylum Streptophyta; class Pinopsida; order Pinales; family Pinaceae; genus Picea; species Picea mariana. Next base: position 13,058 of record JASDQU010559999.1, on the reverse strand, counting down.
TGAAGAGATTTATTTTGCTTGTGAATTGCACATATGTTTCTCTAAACTCACTCCTCAGGAATACTACTACCTGTGTCAAATCCTGATAATACTTCTCTAGATGGCGCATATGATCCAACTCCTTCTTTGCGGCTACTAATTCCTTTTACTCCCTTTTCTCTCTCTCCAATGTTACATAAGTTATATCCATTCCCACCCCGATCAGCTCAATTGTCTTAGCATTTTCTGTGTTGAGAAGTGTTTCTTATGTGGTGATGAGGAATGTGATATAAAGTGCGAGCCTCCTTTTCTTGGTTTTCCTTCTCATCACAACTTTCCTCTTTCTATCATAAGAAATATCTTGTATATCGACGACCTCGTCCACTGTCTCAGGAATCTATTAATCTCCCCAAGTCAGAGTGTTTCCTAGGCTTCTTGCAATATATATATGTTCTATGACCAACTCTTGTAGTTCTTTAGTAGAGGGAACTTCTATATGTACTGGTGACTTGGCCTCCTACTGGGGTTTGTCGACTGGTGGAGTCTTGGTTTTAGATGGGGAGAGGGGAAAAGGATCAACATTTACTTGAGGATCGTCTATGGAGATGTCGATTTATGATCGTTGTGTTTCTTCTTCCTATTCACCAAGGCCCAACTCATCCTTGGAGTTTTCCTTCTTAGGATAAATTCCTGATTGGTCGAGAAATTCAGTGTCCAGAATTATTCCTCCCTTATTGTAACCTTCTTGGGGAATTGAGGTCAATAATTTAGGAGTTGGAGAAGATGTTTCCCTTGGTTCTCCCTCCTCCATGATTGGTACTGGGTTTATGAGCAAAACCTCTGAGATTTCCTCATCGTCATATATGGTAATTAGGTCTATGAGGACATTGGGTACATATGTCCCACTTGATGTTCTTTTTTCCCCCAACTGCATTGTAGAAACAACCATCGACCTTTCCTGTTGTGACATAATTCTTGGGTTTTCTGGATGAGCGATCTCCTCTAGTGGAGTTGTCTCTGATCCATTTAGTTTTTCTTCGAGATTGATTATGTTGATCAGGATGATCCTTAAGGGTTCTATCAAAGGGTTAAGTTGGAGGTCATTTTCTAACCTTTTTATGACTCTTTTGGCTTCTTCTAGTAAAAACATCCCTCTCCTTTGTGTGTATGTGGATTCTACTGCTTTGTTTTCTTCCCTAACCTTGAGGGATTCTTGAGTTGTATGTTCTATCATTTCAACCTACTCATCCATTGTCATCACTTTGAATCTCGTCATATTGGGGTTAACATTTCTCTGGAGCATCTCYTCCCAATCCTGAGCACCCTCTGTAAAGATTTCATATCAAACTTATCATGGGAATAGGACCAACATGAAGATACATGTGACACATGTTGGGGTACTATGCCCCTTGGGTCATGTTTGCGAAATTGGCCTGTGGGGAATATATACTCCAACTAGCTCAAACCCTATTGCTTTTATTGTGCAGTATCTTTTACCATATAAAACTCTATATGAAATCCATAGGGTATGAACGCTCTCTTTTTGTCCTTTAGCAGAGTGGAATTATAGCCTTGCAGAATGGTTTGATAACAGATTTCTCCCACAATGAGCCAATTCGGGACATGAGTGGGGAGTAAATGTGATGCCCCAGTKGACCCAAACACTCTGATATAGGTGGTGGTTTGTTCCAGGTACCAGTGGCCTACTTTTGAAATCATTTTCTTGGTTGTTGTCGTAATCCTTGGGCATTCTTTCTTAAAAAGAATGAAATACACTCAAGCTATAAATTCATCGCCTATGAGGGTGTAATATTTCTTGTACATGTTCTCCCAAAGAATGTTGAAATAGACATGGACGGGTAGCTCCACAACATGCCATCTCAGATTCATTCCTGAGAAGACATTCCTTACACAGATCATGTCCAATAAGTATGAATCCATGTGAAAAAATGGTGTTTCTCCATCCTTTGGTGCATGGGCTTGCAAGATGTTGGTTCTCAATTGTTTTGAAAAGATCACTCCCTAGTTGAAGATGCTACCAAAGATTGCCATAGTGTATGCCAGGGGCATCAATGCTTCCGAAAACTTGGTGCAATCCCTTTCCCCATACAATCAATATATTAGAGCCATCAGATACATATATGGCTCTCTGAGATTGGTCATATCGTACCATTCATTGCTCCTACTTGTAAAATTCTTATCTTCTTTCAACCATGAGGCCATCAACCTGCTGGTGTCATGGAACTCATAAAATTTTACCTTAAAATCAATATTCGATCTTTCCTTTGGGTCTCTGAGTTTGTAGTATTTCTGGACCTATATTGGGAGAAAAACCCCAACACATCCTCCATTGTCATCATTGACCACACATTTTGTCGCATCTGTGTGGTCGATTATCCACCCTAGGGTTTCAATGTAAGGCAAGATCAGGGTTCAGGAGGCTACCATGTGTAGGCAGGATCGTCGAATGTTAGGGAATAATTGTTCATCGAACATTCTAACATCTGGGTCACTGTGTGGTATAAACTCCTGGTAATATTCCCAGTTGATTTTATTAAAAAAATCTCCCCATTACAGGAGAACCACTTTCGATTCTGTTCTTTCCTTTGTGTTGTCGAATGAAGGAGGCTGGGAAAACACCCTTTTGGTAGATGTGTAAATGAATGGTTCCACTTTAGTGGAAAACCTAAGTTGTCTAGCAGCGTCGGGTGAGGATCCTTCACCGACCTCTGCTTCTTTCAGTTTTGGTGCTCTCAACGAGATCCTAGTCATTGGCATCCTTGGAGGAATTTTTCCTACACAAAGAATAGAATGAGATACCAAATTGAAGAAATGATATTGAAATATAGAAAATTGTGACTGCTGAAATGATACAAATGATTCATGCCTCCTCTTCTCACAAGATTAACTTGTTTTAGAATTCTTAAAATCAACTTTGAGCTCTTGAAACACTTTCTCTCTCCTTTGAATACTACGGGAATGAAAGACTTGTGTACATAATGCTACGTTCACATTTGTCTTTAAAATTCAAACATAGAGCATACTTAGCTTGTCGCATCAGTTCTTGAATTCAGGGTGTAAATGCGGTCTGCACAATCCATCACCAAGATCTGAATCATGCTCGGGATTAAATGTAATTGCAGGCTGTCAGCGCAGGAGCAGGGTACTACCTAGTTCATCGATGGTTTAAAACTCCTATTAGTTGGTCGACATGAGGGATAGTAACATGTGTTTATCAAAGAATTAATTGTCCTATTAAATAAAAAACTCTAATCGTATTTTTTTCCAAAGGTATCCCATCATACCATCGATGTCCCATCAGTTCACGGGTTTAAACAAGTGGATTGGCATCGGTGTTTTTCTTAGACAATGTTCATTAGTACCTTTTTTAGTGAAAGCTGCGATGTCGACCTGGACTGTCGTATAGTGTTGACGTGGAAATGCTAACCTAGAAGGGCAATCATGACACATGGCATTTTATTTTATCTCCTCCGTTAAAAAAAAAAATTGGAATCGTAGATTTTCTTTAGATATGGCCCTAGGAACCTCAGCCTATCTTACCGATGTTGACGACATGTTGAGGATCAACGATTGGCGAGTCTCTATGTTCATTTTTTTGTGATTTCATCCCTCAAAGTTTGCTAATGCTGAAAATGTATTATCGATTAGTGATCGACGATCAACGATGCGTCGAAGTAAAAATTTCTGCAGTTTAAGGTTTTCTTCAGATATCACCTACCCCAAATGTATTGGAGATCGACAATAGAAGGTTTGTTAGGTGTGTCTATGTTAGTTATTTCCTTTTCATACTTCCCCGATGTTGATCGTGTATCGACGAGATATTGAAAACTTCTTCGAAAGATATAATTAGAGAATCGGTGCACCCACTCTTCCATTCTCTCGATGTCGATGATACATCGGTGATCAAAAAATGGTGCTTGTCATTGTAGTGTGGTCGATTTTTTTACTTCACAGATCATGTCGATGTCGTTAATAGGTGCATGGCTCAAAATTTTAGCTATGTATACTTAGTTAAAAATGCCAAGTCCACTTTAGAAGAGAAGCCAATATATTCAAAAAATCCAAACCAATCCGAATGTGATCAATGATAAAACATAGGAACATAAAACTTATTGATCCCTACAAAACTGTCTCAATTCATAAAGAGAGAAAAAAAAAGTGGTACCCAAAAGAGAAAATATTCACAAAACATTTAGGGTGTGTTGAGTACTCAACATGATTAATTAGGTTTATGTTGTTGCATAAAACCATAATTCAATCTTGTTATATTCTCCACATCTAAAAAATGCACACTCACACATAAGAAATACATGTTTTTCTTTTAAACTCTAACTTCCGCCCTTGTGTAAAATGCACGCCAGTCTTCACAAACATGCATGCCCAGATATTAAAACACCTCCAATTTGAGTGATTCAATTTTTTGAAGGTGTGCTATATAATTTACACCTCTGTACATATTTTTATTTTCATTTTCAAATGTAAATGTGGTTTCTTTGTAAAAGAGGAAAAATTTTCCTTGTAAATTGAAATACCAAAACATTAGAAAGTGACCTAATGGAAATGCATGCTCGTTCTTCTATATAGATTTAAATTTAGTTATAAGAGAGTTGGGTTGAATATAATAACATTGTAAATCTACCTATATCACCCTAAGTGCAGTTTCAAATGAAATAGGAATTCTACCTTGAACCATGATTGAAGACTTTTTATAAAATGGAGGGTAAAGCTGTCATTCTGTAAAATGCATGCCCATGACTCATATGACCTCTAAATTGAGTGATTCAAATTGTGGAGTTTTTGTTTTATAATTTTACATATTGAAATACATTTGGTTTTTCATTTTCAAACCAAAAACTCTCTTATGTGCATAGAGGCTAAAAACTTCCTTGTAAATGCAAAAGAATGCATAAAGGGAAAAATGCATAACAAATCATGAAAAAAGGGCATAATGAAAAATGCATGCCCTGCCAAGAAAAATCCATGCATGCAGTTGGTAATTTATATGTTACAAGTTACAGGACCGCGGATATGTTGTGAACCCTAAAGATTGTATACCAGTGTGATATCTCAAGTTTTTTCCCTTCCCCTAATTTCAACAATATTGGATTTTGACCTAGTGTAAAAGGTTGGAGGATGCATACAAACCATTTAACAATTTTTTTTATAAATGTTGGAAGGATGTTCCCCAAATTTTTGACAAAATGGAAACCATAAAATTGTTTCCCCTTCCTTTAATTCCTCTCACATTGGGTCATAGCTCCTCTTCCTCTCTATTATGTGTATACGGTTTTCTGGCATATGAAATGCATTTACATGTGTGGAATTGGTAGAATATAATTGTATATTACTTATATTGCTTCATTGGATTTTGTTTTAACAATTAATTGCAATTACATATAAAATTACTCCATAGGAAAATGATAGGATGCTTCAAAGGTTATTTACGACATTGGAAGTAAAGGGTGATAGGAAATGTTATTTCACTTGAAATCAATGTATGGGATTCAATAGAAGAAGACTTTCAATAACAACAGTTCAAAGGAATTGTAGACATTTTTGACAAGTTGAAGGGGGGTATGAATATCGTCCCTTGGTAAGTTAGTACTCATTACATGTTTTTGTATTTATTGTATTCGTAGAACTTTCTATCCTTTCAATATTCATGACATACACTAATATCATTTGATTGATTGTAATTATAAAGAAAGGGCATCCTAAGTGTGATCTTGGGAACGTGTCAAGTAGTAGTACAAATCCTTTTGTACACACTAAGGAAGACGGAGTGAATATTGGATATCAAGTTAGTACTATGGAAGAATATGACACTAATAATGGTACAGTTGAGAATGATGGTATAAATAGATTGATCCATGACACCTTTGCTCTAATAGATGAAAATTTTGATGGTATTCATGATCTACCTCTGATTAACAAGTCACAAGAACCCCTTTACGAAGGATCAACGAAAATCCTTCTCTTTTCTATATTGTTGTTGGCGAACTTGAAGGTATTGAATGGTTTGTCAAACACTTTTCTCACATAGATCCTAAGGTATGTTATATAATTTGTCACATATACATAAAAGGTCCAGTTTTGTTTTGTTTATGTATTCTTAGTCTTATTAATTAATGTGTAAATTAAGGATGCAATATATAATATTAATATTCTTTACATTAACTAGTTATATTTTGCATTGTATATTGTTAGGCAGATTTCTCCTACCATCATCAAATACTTTACCTCCCACATACCGATAATTATCTTCCATTAAGAGAGATATTGGAATGGAGTACTAAGCTATTAACGCATGTCCTACTGATCATATTATATATTATGGAAAATATGCATTGGAAACTATAGATTATAACCTTGTACAACTATTTACTGCAAATATATTTTCAATAAAATAACATAAAAGATACAATGGGAAGTACACACATTAGACAAAGATTTTTCCCTTAGAAACCCACATCGAGAAAACCAACATATGCTATATTCATTCAATTCATACATTGTTTACAATATAATATACATATAGGATCCCATAGCATCCAAAAGGCTAATCCAATAACCTACATTAGTCAACAATCCTAATTCCTTAACCAAAAATAGAAAACCATTGAAGAAAACCATGTGCCGAAAAACTGCCCAAAAATGGATGCAAAAAACCGCCAAAAAGATAATACATACCCAACAGAAATGAAATTCTCGCAATGTCAAATCATTAGATATTAAATTGATAAAGAAACACAACATGTTCCTCGCAAGGTTCTTCATCATTTTCCCATAATTACATGTTTGCAGTGAATTTTCAGGTGCCAAAGCATAGCACAATTTATGGATTACCATGTTGTTGTGGAAAAGTTTTAAATATGGACAAATGAAACCCACCTTGGATCAAGACTCATTTGATCCAAGACAAAAGGTAACAAATGGTTCTCTACCTTCCCCTTAAATATATTCTATATTCCCACAAACAAAATGAGAAGAGAAGATGATAGAATGGGATAGATGACTTACCTCCTTTCAATAAGTTGTCCTTGCTACTCCAACCCTTGATCTTAATATCTAAGGTCTTGGTGCAAGAGAAACCCTACAAGAGACAAAGCAATACTTCCTTCTTCCACAATACATTTTTAAGAAAAATAGATCTATCTATATTGAACTAAGAAAAATAGACATGCATACAATAAGAAATGTGAGCATGATGAGAATAGGCCAAGTTATATTATATGGAAAGAAATAAAGCATTACAACTTTGGTGTTGACGTTGTAATAGCTCCTCCGGTAAAGCACTTACAACTTTGGTGTTGACATTGTAATAGATCCTCCAAGATATCCTTTCCAACCCTTTGAATATCACAAGACCAATAGTATGATACTCTAAAATGATTCCTCCAATTTCACCCAAGAATGGCCTCCATTATATGGGATTTGAGGCATAACAACCATAGGAAAATTTGAGAAAAGGTTAGATCAAATGAGGATTTGGATTATCAAGTTAGTTATCAAGTTGGGATTTGGATTTTCCTAGGATGGAGAGGATAGATATGACTCAAATCCTTGACCAAAACAACTCAATATTCCCAGATATTAGCTCTAAAATAAGGTCTGATTGGTTGTAACCACTTCATCGCTCCCATAGAAATGAGCACAGGGCAATAATATCTCTCCCCTAAAACTAAGCAAGGAGCAATGACAATGGCTCATCCTCCTTTGCATATGGTCAGGGGAGCGATGATACTAAAACATGGCCAATAACTTGAGGTGAAAGATAATATTTCGACCTTCAAATGATATATTTCTCCCTCAACATGTCTAGGGATCATGAAAAATATTCTCACCTGGTGATGAAATTGAGACACTTGGTAGTACAATAAATATATGTGTAATAGATGACCCCTAAAGTGTGAGGTCAAAATAAAAGTTGATGGCCGAAATAATTTACAAATAAAATGTGTGTAAGGGTGTTGGAACAGGTGTTGGATTACTGAGAGGGGGGGTGAATCAGTAATAATGATTTTTAGTCCTTTTTAACCACGGTATATATAAGTGTTGTTATCCTTATGATTTGTTTACCAATATCATTCAACAAGTGAAGAATAAATAAATCATGAACAATGAGAAACCATACACATACACAGTACACGAGTATTTTTACATGGAAACCTAATGAGGGAGAAAACCACGGAATGATTTTTCTTATATGTCTTTAAGAAGTACAATCATTGGAAGAGCCAACTTACTTTTTTCTCCAGCTACAACTGGAAGGAGCCTCCAACACCCTATATTCTTAGGCTACAACCTAAGGGAAGCTCAAACTCCCCAATTCTCTGGCTACAACCAGAACGAGATTACAACCCCCTCTATTCTTCAGCTACAACCGGAAGTTGGCTACAACCACCTATCCTTTCCCCATCCAAGCCGCCCTGAAGTATAAATTTCTAATGTAGACAACATGTCACTTTAACTGAATCAACTCTATCACTATAATAACTACACTGAAATCCTTTCCTAACCTGTACCAAAATTCTTCAAAACTTTCATGTGTTCTACGACCTATCTATACTGCAATACGTGGGTATCCATGACTTTCCCTACTGCAACTCGTGGAGTTCCTCACCTCCTATTGTTGCAACTCACAGAATAACACAACACTTAGCTAGTACACCAACACTCTCTCTGTCTCTCTATCTGTGTCATTGTCTCAATCTTTGTCATTGTCTAATCACTTTGTATCTTCTCACAAACTGGATGATCTGATAGAAATAATAATAATCCAATATCCAAGTAGATCTAACATAACCATGTAATAGATTCATACATATGTCTTATTGAACTCATGTAATATAAGAACCCCTTACATTAACCATACATCAAACTCCCACTATCATGTAAACCCAGCCTATACTGATAACCATATTTCTCAACCATAAACCCTCAACCATACTTCAAATAACATAGGATATGTCTTAACAAGATGCTCAATGAAGTTTCCCAACAACAAACAACAATACACTAGCATTGTATCTCTATAGATCTGTCTTGTACAAAATATACCATACAACAAACAGTCCCTCAAGGACAAGATCTCAATCTCCCATGACCATATCAAAACATTCACCAAGGTTCTACTTTAGATAAGCATATAACATACATTTTTTTTTATTGTAGATAGCTCTATTGTACCTTCTTATTGTTAGATCTTCATGTAGCTTATTCTCTGCTCAACAACATATCTATTATCACTGAAATTTCATCCGCAAATGGTTACAAGAATTCAGCATCGTCAAACAGTTATGAAGTTATCCATGGACTTGAATTAACACTAAAGCATTCATAAAGAGTAAAAAAACTATACAAATAGTGAAAAAATTGAAGGGTGCTATGAAGACACTGGGCGCGCGTGCACATGCGCGAAACAGAAACGCAAGATTCACGCACATGCGCACGATGCACGATTGTTGTGGAAAAAAGCCATGCACGAGAGAAACGACACATTTATGAGAGTGGTCGGCCTCCCACCCACTTCTGGTTCAACTTCCAAGTTGATTTGGCTCTCAAATCTGGACTGGATTCGACTAGATGGCTGGTAAAAGACATATAAATGCCCTAATTAGCCTCTTTACACACTACAAACTAATTGAACAATAACTCAAAGGAATGCTATAAAAAGGCCATGGATACACTTCATTTTTCAAGGAATTTCATAGCAAAGTTATGCTGCCATTATTCTCTTGAGGACTCTTCTATCCTTGCCAAGAGTATACTTGCATCATTGCTTTGGGCAATCCATCTCACCCCTTGAGTGGATTAGCAAAGAATTCTTTCACCATTTTCATTTTCTTTTTCAAAGTTGTAAGAAGAGCTTATTTCTGGGGGTCCAAGAGCCTTCCCTTGGAGGAAGAAGGGACTCATAGTCCCCTTGCTTCTCGGTGTTTTCTTTCACTAATATCAGCCTTATCATTGGTGACATGGGTCTAATTGTTTCTTTTATCCTTATGTCCCTATGTTTATAAATTTAGTTGTTGTTTTATTTCTTATTTTAATTCTTAGTTGTTGTTTTATATTTCTTTTTCTAACCCTTTTCCTTACAGTTGTCCTGCTTAGAAAACCCAACTGAGCTTGCAAGTACCTCTATTTTTCTCACCAAGGTGACGAAAGAGGCGCTACAGATTGGCGACTCCACTGGGGGGGTTGTTGCACGTATTGTTGTGGTGCCTGCTGAGGGCCAGGTGGTGTTGGAGGATGGGGTAGACTGCCTGAGTCTTTCAACCATTTGAAATAAATGATTTGGGGGCAATGATGAGTGTAATGACCGAACTTGCCGCAAAGGGCACAAGGGAAGTTGGTTTTAATAGTATTTTTATTTCTCCCTTGACGCCTATTATTATTGCCCCCCTGGGGGTTCTAATTCTCTTGGTTCTGGTTGCCCCTAGTAGGTTGGTTCTACTGGGGTTGATTCCTGCCTTGATCTAGGTTGTTGTTGTTACTATTTCATCCTTTCTTTTTGGCATTGTTTGATGGATGGGTCAGATTTTCCATATTCAACTGTTTGAAATTTTGATATTGCTGAATGGGAGAGGGTTGAACAAAATTCACCCCAACATGAGGATGTGGGGGAGCCATGGGTTGTGGGGGACCAGAAAATGGAAAGTACGGATTCTGTGGGGGTAACAATCTGTAAGGTACATGGGAAGGCATGATGCTTTTGCTAGTACCATAAGCTAAGGTAGAGGGGGTACCATAACTCGTTTGAATAGGTGGGTGTATGGGGGGTGCCGATGGTGGCCCACTGATGGGTGGAGGCATAGCAACAGGGTATGGTTGTTGATAAGGGGGTGGGGGGTAATAAGAAGTGCCCTCGTATGATGGTGGGTATTGAGGTGTTCCATACATTGGTGGTTTTTGGGGTTGTGGACCGTGGTGAGTGGTGTTACCAATCAGTTTGTCTACTGAGTGAGACATCCCAGGTTTGTCTTGGCCAAATGGCATAGGTTTTGGGAGATCAGGAAGTATAGTTTATAAGTACCTTGATTGTGCATAGATGAGGTCATATTGTTGAGCCTTACTGATGGCTTCCTCTTCAGATTGAGGGAAGGTGGAAGCTACATCCTTACCGAGGAGAGAGACAAGTGATCTAAGAAACCAGTCAAGACACTATTGTTTGGTGGTTTCTGCTTTGCACAAACTACGTCGCCTATGCCACTCGTGAATGTGATCAATGATATGTGTGGCTGAGGTTTGTTTGAAATTAGAGAGTAGTTCTAGACCATTTTCGTGGCAGATTGGTAGTTGGAAGAAGGTAAAAAATGCTTTGGCCAAGGATTCAAAAGTCACATGGGACACTGATTTTTCATCTACGTACCATTTGGCCGATGGGCCAGTGAGTGTGCGTTGAAATAATCACAGTCTGATGGAATCATCCATAATGCTATTGGAAGAGCACCATAGGTGAAAGGTCATGACATGGTTGGCAGGGTCATCGCCTGCCTTTCCTTCAAACTTGGGTATGTTTGAAGGTAGTTTGGTGGACATTGCAGGCCATGTGGGGTCGTGCAATATAGGATCATTGGTGAGTTTACTTAGATTGGGTATGTTGAGAGAGGCCAAATATGGCATCTGTAGTGGGGGGTGGGACGATTAGCTCTAGCCATGGTGTAAGTGTGTTGTGAACCTAACCCTTGATGGGGGCTAGGTGGGTTGGTACTTCCCCCTTGAGAGGAAGTTGGTCCTCCGCTTCCATGTAAAGGAGAGTGAGTGGACGGATGAACTTGGGAAGTGGACCCAAGTAATATGGAACCAAGCAAAGCTGATCCTAAAATAATAGCACTCACAGGAGTGTGTGAAGGTGGTGCCGATGAGTGGGCAAGACCAGACACTCCCCCTAAGATAGGAGGGAGTTTTAGCAAGTGTCATGAACGGCGAGGATTCTATGGGTCCCCTATGATGTCCAACTACCTGAGTGAATGTGTGCAAATGGTGGTGAGAGTAATAAAGAAACAAGAGCCTTTGTGTTGTAAATTTTGAACTTTACACAATATATATATCCAAATCAAAATGTAGTCAGAAGTGCATCATACATAAAGTGCTTTGAAAAAGAAGCATATACGTGGATAAGTGGGTTTTGTCCGCGTGGGGAATCAAAAAAAACAAATGCTCATGTCCTAGAAGACGTAACGTCCTTCCTCTCAAATAACACTAGACCTTCCAATAGTACTCAACAATGGGGTCTGAAGTCACTGGAAGTGAAACTAGTGAAGGATAAAATAATTGGTTATAACGAGGGGTAAAGGGGGCATATCCTGAAAGAGCTGGCAATATTTCCTAATAGCCACACAAAATCCAATCAAGGTGCAATTGCAGCCCACAATTTCCACCTGGGTAGATGTCCTAAAATTTGGTCACTAGGTACCTCGGTCAAAGTTCGACATTTAGATTTTCGACCTAAGAAATGGGTCATGGGCTAGATCCCGTCCAAGAGGTGGGTGCCTCAAGGGGGGACTCACAGAACAACCATACCTCGGCCTTCAACCCTTCACGGGTATATCCCTACCTTATGGTGTTAGGAACACTTGACTTGGAGGATTTTCAGTTTCCTAGTTGACAACTTCTATGGTTTTGACAATGTGAGAACTAGATAACGGAGAGTTATTTGGATTCCTATCCCCGAAATCCTACCTAGACTAAAAAAATTCTTTTGGCACCTCCCGTAGAGGAAAAATTAGTGAGCTTTTATAAAATATTTAGATGTAGTTGTTTTGAGAGGTTGGGGGTGTGAACCAACCTCGTTGAATTAAAATGGGAGTGGATAGTTTCGTCAAGAAAAGGGTGGGGTGTTTTTGGAATCCCTTTGGAGGAAACTTACTTTGACCTCCATGTTTCAAGAAGAAGCTATGTGAGTGATAAGTGACTTTTGTGTGTGAGTGAAAGTGTGCCAATGTTTAGTGAATTAGGTGTCACCTTGCTGCATGTGGACTTCACTTGGTCCTTACAAGTGTTGATTACCTAATTAACTAAATGCCTTTGGTACAACCTTGCGTAATTCAAAAGTACTT
>JASDQU010559998.1:27981-44058 GCA_032191745.1 Picea mariana | reverse complement strand
GGAAATTATAAGAAACAACAACATCCACATATTTAACCCTGCTGTATAATTTTTCCTGAATACATAATCCATCCTTTAGTCATAATCAAACATTATTTCACAATAAAATACTATTCTAAGTTCACTAATATGTTATATGTATATCCAAGCATGTACATATGAAAAATTACACATCCATATGCACCAAGCATTTACTGTCAACATGCCTACTAATGCATATGCAATTTAACTTCATTGTATGCTTCATGCACTCTAGTGCATTTCTGTTTCAATTCACTTATTTATTTATCTATTTCTGTGGTAGTTGGTTTTACTTGAATCCCTTTATATCCTTTAGACCTTGTGTGCTCCCATTCTTCTCATCTACACTATGGTTCCCTGGGTCTGAACACTTTTCTAGCCACGTTCCACCTAGCCATTTTTTCCCACTTAGTACCATTCCCCAATGGGAATCCATTTTCATACGGTGCCACTTTTGAAGTGAGAGAGCATTCAAATTCCTCTGTATTGACATCTTCCTTCCACTGTGAACTCTAATATCAGAAGTGAATTTATTTCACATTTAATCTTTTAGATAGTAGATAAGTCATATCTAACAAATCCTTCCCTGGAAATCCTATGCTTGACACATGGATATTATTCAGACACCACCTCTTAAGCTCTTTGTTTCTTTCCACATAAATCTTGCAACTATCTACACATCTCTACCTTCAAGGCTATGGAACCTTACATTTCCTTTCTATGCCCATTAATGACATTATTCACCCGCTAGCTTCATGTCCCATGTGAGGATTCTTTCTTTTGTAGTACATCATCCAACTTTTGTAAGCAAAGTCATGCCTCCATGACCCTAACATATGATCATATTCTTGAATTGATCTGGTTATAATTCTAATCCTGATAAACCTGCAAGTAGACATCTTGTTAGAACTATACATATCATACAAAAATTTTCAATTAAATTTACATGTACCTTTTCATTTAAATGATAATATTATTCTTTAATTAATATCATTTTTCCGTTTTATCCTTTATTCATAATTCTCATGAATTAACTCTTTTTAAATAATGATTGATGGATTGACTCATTATATCATACTCGTGATTCTATTGTGTTCTTAGTTCACAAACAGATCATATTTTGATCCTTTATCAATTATCTGTATTATTCTAGTGTTAGTTCTCTCTCGAATCAAATATTTATGAGGCTCTTCCTTCAAACCATTTACATATGACCATATGTGCAAAATCATGGGCTTATTGATTCGAGCATTGCCTCTTCTTTTCCCTTTGTTTCTTTATTCCATCCAGCTGTAGGTGGTGACTAGGCACTAAGATAAGAAGTGCTTGATCACTTATCAAAATCAACGGTCGCGTTTTAATGTCACGATGAGCTATATGCTTCTCATTTACTTCGGAACTTCGACTATTTGTGGCTCCTGAATTCTGGATTAGTAGTTCCTCTGAAGTGATTACCCACCGAATGAGTCATAAAGTGGTGGTGACTACTTGTTGTCAGTTAACACCTCCACTTACATTATCCTTCCACTATACTTGATCATTGGTTGGGAAATTCCATGAAGTAAATCAATGGTTAACATTGAATTCGACCTTCAACACTTTGCAACTTCGGAACCTTCAACCAATACCATATCAATAACCCTCATCCTTTTTTCACGATCAATGATAGAGATCCACTTCAAGACTCTATCATTCGGAGGGCTCAACTTTCCCCTCATTTTTCCTCTCAGAATGATTTTACCCGAAGTTCACAATCTTTTGACGCATGTCCTCCTGCAGAATAATGACTGTGAAATGCTTCGGCTCTTCAGGCTTCAAGAGTTTCAAACTCTACGCCTTCACTTTCTTTCGGAGCATCTATCCTCCAAACCATTGTGAGATCTACTGCTACATGTATTTTAGGATCAACGGTCGATATGTACTCTTGCCTTCGAGAGTTCTCAACTAAATGAAAATTGTCACCTATTTCTTCTTTAGAGTTCCCAGTCTCCAGACTACATGATCTATCGCCACGTGGTGAAATACTAGAACTAGACACATGGCCCAATCAGTCGGGTGACAAGTGTCATGTTTTAACTGACATTTCAATACTCCATATGATCAAAACTTACTGACATGTTGCACACATCCCATGTGTCCACGTCATCCCAGGCGATGTCCGCAAGCCATGTCACCTCAAAATTCTGAGGTCCACATCACCTCCAGGTGATGTCATCATGCTCCACCACTTCGGCCCTTTAGGATTTGGGACTTCTAGATTTGGGAGTTTCAACACTAACACACTTCCAATTCTCTCAAACTCTGAATTTCCAAATTGACCAATCTGTTGACATGCGTCTCCCTTATCGGATGGTCTATATTAACCTCATACTTTGGGACTTCAGGGGATACCACTGCAAATATCAATGGTCCTTGATTACATTGGGACTTCAGATAATTATTTCCCTAGTGCTTCTCTCTGCAAATCTTTCTGGAGTACTAAGTCTCTGAAGTGAGAGATATGGTGCCGCGTGTCCTTTTTGATGGACAGTCCATATGAACTTCGGGCTTCGGGCCTTCAGTATTTTTGACATTTCGTATCTATCTTTCTTCTGAAGTGGTTATCCTCTAGAGTGCAGGATCTCCTGTCATGTGTCCACTTCGATCAATGGTCTAGATCTACTTCGGCTCTTCAAAGTTTCGATGTTCGAGAACTAACATGTCACATCTCTTAATGCCTTTCAAGTCATGGGGGCACACATCAGTGGTTTGAAGTAACCCGCCTTTCACCCTGTAATTGGTGACACATAACCCATTGGTGAAACCATGGCTTGGATTGCAGGACCTCTTTGGGGAATTAACTCCCATGTAATGTGGTTCCCTGTAATGCCTCCTCACCATCGATCTCTCTCCAAGAAATCTGATGGTTGTGACTTAACCTTTTCTTCACCTTCACCGGATGACCCTTGTTCACCTACCCTCTGATCCAACGATCCCAAATCTCTCTTGATCCCACAGTGGCAATCGCTCCCGAATTTGAAGAGGACAGTCACGATGCTTCAAACCCTTATAAAGGATCTATGATGTTCTAACTCCTGCATAGATTCTGCAAAGCCATTCCTCCTGATCTTTTCAACTTCTCTGTCATAATTTGATCTCAACCACGAGAATCTAAGAAATAGACCCAACCCATACCGGCCTGGTGTTTCAACCAGAAGATCATATACCAATATGCAACAAATAACCAATAGACAGGCACATTATAATACATATCTCAAAGATAATTAAATACATAGCGGAATACATTAAACAAAAAAAGCATAGAGCACTTATCTTTGAAAGTAAACATTCACCAACTAGATGTAGAACAAGGACGTTCCTCCCAACCATAGGCGTTGATGTTCATTTACTCTCAACAATAGGTCACCCTTGATCCAGGGCTATGAATCCACAAGGTCATGTCCTAGGACAAGTCTAAATACACAGTAGTTGGCTAGGTAGCTCTTAGGTTTTCCAACCTCACAACAATCCTAATTTACATCTCTCTTTCCCCCTCAGTCTGCACAACCCCAAGAAATGAAGACCTTTCTCTGCCATGTTTTCCTTGAGGCTATTCCATTTATCTCTAGGGCTCCAATGCTACTGGTCAGGAAATCTCCATACTAGAAATTACAAGGAATATAAGTTGTGGATAGTTCCATCCAAACTACCATCAATGTCATGCACACAGGTATCCATTCCTTCATGAAATGATCATTAAATAATTACAGCCATTCAATTATGTATCTCCTATTCCTACCATTTGTTTCCATACTTAGCTGAAGAGCACACAAACTAGCAATAATGGGTGAAGAGGAAGAAGAATAAGTGAACCAGTGAGGAGAGGATGAACCAAGGGAAGAAAGACACCAAAACAACTCCCAAGGGATGTTTAAGTAATTACATGAATACAAGAGCCACATGGCCTCCCTCCCAAGAAGCACATGTAACCCCCTTTTCTCCATAAAATCAATTATGGGTTAAAAAAATAACAATAACAAGACTTTTCCCTTCAAGCCCCCTCTCTCGTGGAATCATAGCCCTCTATCTCTTTTGTCCTTGTCAGTATTGCAACCAATAGAATATTTTATTAATGTCTAGGAAGTCTTACACTTCCTACGAACTCTGGCCCCTTTTCAAATTTACCGGCTCACCAGCCTAACGCATATTTACAAAATACTTTATATTTTATAAGGATTAGAACTGGGATGTTACATCTTCTCCTTGACAATTTTCTTCTCTTCAGACTCAAAACATAATATTCTTGTGCACTCCTTCAACCTGCTCGATGTCGTCCTAGCATAGCTCTATAGAGCTTTATAGAAAATTTGTTTATATGTGCCTTCTCTTCACAGTTCCTCCTCCATGGTGTTCAACAAACTTGAGGCTCCTCTCTAAGTCTGTGAATGTTCTGGTGTGCCCTCCTGGCATGTTCTCCCTTGAGCTTCTATGCAAAGTTCATATATGCAATCCTTGCGTTGACTCACATATTTT
This sequence comes from Picea mariana, assembly GCA_032191745.1. Classification (NCBI taxonomy): domain Eukaryota; kingdom Viridiplantae; phylum Streptophyta; class Pinopsida; order Pinales; family Pinaceae; genus Picea; species Picea mariana. Next base: position 39,525 of record JASDQU010559998.1, on the reverse strand, counting down.
TCAATACTCTGTCATGAACTCCTTCCATTTAGCCTAAAATAACACATAAATAATACAGTAAACTCACATACATATAATGAATTCTATCTTAACCATGCAGATGGAAATTACCGTGCACCTCTACAACATAAATAAACATAAACACACACATAGATAATAATTCATGAAACACACAAACATACACATAATCATATGCAAGAAAACATGTTTTCTTTTTATTAACATGAATGTCTACTTACAATGGGTGTAGGCTCGGACTGTAACTGAGTCTTGACTCTCAACTCTCCTTAGCTTACAATAATTTTTCATCCACCTTTTTGAACAACAACCTCTATTGGGCATACAATACAAAGCTTCATACAAGAGGGTCTCGATGAGATTTCCCTGCAAGCTACACTAGTGACATCCTATCACAATTAAAATGCCTATCTACTCAGGCATAGTTACAATGAATTACCATTTACTTTCTCATATCTGAGGCGATGCTCAAGATCTGTAAAACTCAAGCCTATTAAAGGAAATTACATCTACATCATGTACAAAGGCATCAACTCATCTCTTCAAGCATTTCAACATTTAATTGCATTAAATTTACTTTTTAAAAATTTAAAAGATGGGGAAAAATGAGAGGGTTGGCACCTCTCCCCTTCTTAGATGTGCACTGATGTGTTGGATAGTTGGCACTTTGTTGAGGTGGAGTGATGCTCCTACATCATAATGTAAACCCGTCAAGTTTCTTATTCCTATTGATGTAAATTTATCTGCAAATCAGTGTCCCAAGACACAGGAAGATGACGAGGACATGTCTCATGTTCCATATGTGAGTGCATTTGGTAGTTGGATGTATGCAATGGGTTGCACTATACCATACATTTCACATGTAGTGGGATTTTTGAGTAGGTATATGTCAAAACTAGGGAAGGAGCATTGGAAAATAGTTAAAATGGTTTTAAGGTATTTGCTTGGCACTACTAGCTATGGATTGTGCTACCAAATAATACCAAGATTGGACATAGTGGTGGATATACATGGCTTTGTGGATGCATATTGGGCTAGATATATAGATTGTAGGAGATCTACAAGTGGGTATGTGTTTAACCTTTTTGGAGGAGCAATAAGTTAGATGAGAAAAAGACAGGTTGTAGTGGCACTTTCAACTATAGAAGTTGAATACATGGCAACCACTCATGCAAGTAAGGAAGCAGTATGGTTACAAATATTGTGTTAAGGTATTGGGTTGGTACAATAAACTTTAAGGATAGATTGTGACAGTCAGAGTGAAATTTTTCTGGCAAAGAACCTGGCTTATCATTCAAAGACAAAGCATATTGATATTCAATATCACTTTGTGAGAGACATGGTTGAAGAAAAGAAAGTATTTTTGATGAAGTTGGACACTTTGAAGAATGTTGCAGATTCATTAAAAAAATCTGTGAGAACTAAGAAGTTCTCTTGATGTAGAGGATCCATGGGCATTGTTGACCATTTAACCCGCTATATGCAAAGAAAATAGGAAGTGGGAGAATATTGGGTATCTTTTGCCGACGGTTTTCTATTTCCAGTTAAGGAATTAGGTTTGTTGACTAATCTAGGTCATTGGGTTAGGGTTTTGGATGTCGATGGATCCTATATGTATATTGTATTGTAAAAAATGTAACACAATGAATGAATATAGAATATGATCGTTTTCCCAGTTTGGGTTTTCAGGGGAAAAATCTCTATGTAATGTTTATATTTTCTATTGTATCTTTTATGTTCTTTTACTGAAAATATGTTTGCAGTAAATAGTGTACAAGGTTAAAATCTACACTAACTTATATCTCATCCCCATTTTGGAGGAAAAAAAAAGAGGGGGAATTTCCCATTTTTAGGAAACCATTAGAATCTCTAGGGAAGAGACATACCTTGCATGCCAAATAATATGGAATTCCCTACCTCATGACCTTCAAAGGGTCAAACCATGTTCCACACAAAACTTTCAAGCTACCACATTTAGACCCCAACTGTGCAAGGAGTCCTTGAGGAGAATCAAGTGTAATTGGAATGGGATTATATTAAACCTCCTTTTGTTACATCCTACACCTACTGAAGAATTATGTAGGGTATCATGGAAAGGGTTCCATTACCCAATTTGTAGCCTATAACCTTAGGAAAACATGTAGAAAACAATGGGAATGAAGCAAAAAAAGATACAATAGGAGATACAAGAAATATTTTTGGATTTCACATGAATGCACAAGATATTTAACTAGAGGGTGATGATGGTGTCCCAATTGATGAACCTTGGGGCCCATTTTGGGGATGATGTGACCTTCTTTGTATACCAAAAGAAATTCTTTGGCTATAACTAATACAAACATATTGGGACTTGTGCATTTAGCTATTATGATTTGATTGAATGATTGAGTTGTATGATATATATTATTCTAGTTGTGGATTTCATAAATTAATTCATTTTTAAAGGTGAACTAACCCATTTCTCAAGTAAGTTGCATTTCAAGGGAAGTATTCACCAGCATAAACCTAATATAAAAGCGGGATTACTTCCCCTCTTTAATTTCCAAAGCATGCAAAGTCTTAAATGGATGAAGTCACCAAATAAATCTCTATGTTATTTCAAATATCTAATTGAGGGATACCAATTTAGAGGGGGATTCAACCACTTAAAACAACAGTCCCTAATTATAGGGATCTTGAATACAATATCCCTTCAATTAATGACTTACTAAAGGGTTGATTGATGAGTCCTATTTTCATATATAGGAACTAGGTGTTAGACTTAGAATTTTTATTTTGATGATTGAGAAATTTATTTGGATGTAGTGCATTCAAAATTGTTAAGGATAAATTGTTGTTATGGATTAATATCTTAATTCTTAAAGTGTGTTTTCAAATTTCTTGATCTTAGTGGTTTATTTAGGTTCCCCATAGAAGCCAAACAAGGAACCTTTGTGTGTTGTTATATTTAAGTTTTATAATTGTACTTAGTTAATATTGTCATTATTTTATCTTATATACTATTTTATATAGTATTCTTAATTTATTACAATAGTTTACGACATCTAATTTAAATTAAGGTTAGTTGTTTTATGTCATTGATTAGAAGGTATTGTTAACTTTATTTTGTAGTATTTTTATTTCATCTTTATATAATTTCAATTTAAGTAGACATAACTCAATTTTGTAGTAGCTTCATTTCATCTTTACAACATGTCAATTTAAGTAATTTTAGTCCCTTTATCATTGGGTTCTTTTAACTCTTTTTTCATCCATTTGAGTTCTTATTTTCCAATAGAAAAAGCATTTTACAAAATTTTATTTATATCTTTCATTTTATTTTTGTTATTTACATTTCATCCTTTTCCTCCATTTATTAATATATTGTATCATCATATGACTCTAAGGTGATCCTTCCTTGACATAATTGGATTGGGTATCCTTATGATTGATGTATCCTTCCTCTCTAACAAAATGACAAACATGCTCCACACACCCTAGTCTTGGTGCTCTTGAATTGGGGTAGATTGAGTGTGGAGCCATCAACTACAGAGAGAAAGGAAATATAACTAAATATATTGAGATTGGTAATACATTCTTGTTGTTAATTATTTATTTCATATCCTAGAGTTAGCATGTCTAACATTTCTCCTTTATAGGTAGATAGTTGCATTGTTGTAGTTTTCACACATAGAAGATATTACCACATCAAACTAGCATGTTCCTTGGTTGAAAATTTAAAGTTAATTCGATGAGTTCAACATTCTTGTGGCAATTGTTTGTCCCATAAATAACATCTCAATTATTATCCTTCCTCAAATTATACCATATGGTTTTATTTTATAGGAAAATCTATAGCTCAAATGATGAACTAGGTCCAATGTGAATGCTCCTCATTCAATTGGTATCCAAAATGCTTGATAAATACCTATAAATAAGACAACTCATTGCATCTAAACAAGGTAACTCATTTCATCTAGTGAAAAATGACCAATTTTACTTGTTTAAGTTAGTATGTTATCATTTTGAGTTATTTTTATGGCCCGCCACCTATTAAAATACATATTCTATGAAGGAAGATTCATTATTCTATACTCTTATCATTTCAAGTTTCTTCACCAACTAAGAAACATATTGCATTAGAGTCCTAGAGAGAACCTTATTATTTCCCTACTTTTTGTTGCAATCCTTGCAAGAAATGAGCACTAAAGTTCAAAAAGGAAATAATGATGCAATGACCCAACTTGGTCTCATAAAACTCATAGTCAATGATTCCTCTCATAAAACTCATAGTCAATGATTCCTTAGAGAGGAAACCAATTACAATGTCTTAGGAAGACTTTATTAACATGAATAGAGAATAATTTATAGAATCATAGAAATATGTTAAGGATCCAAACCCTAAGAGACACCCAAGGATAAAGAGGAATGTTGTCATAGAAAAGTAATATATAATAAGGAAATCATAGAAGAGAACACACGTTGAATATGAGGACAAATAAATACCAGTGACACTTATAAGAATGGAGAAATCGAGAAAAAAATCCCTTAAATATTAGATAAAGGGGTCAATATATAGGAATAGATGGGTAGTTCTCAAGGATGGCTAGGACTAGGTCTTAGATAGATCCTAGGTTTATTAGTCTCCTCTCTACCACACTAATAGACCTAGAGTAATTTTATATCCCAACTAATGGACCTAATGGACCTAGATGGGTATACCTATCTAAGTCCATTAGGTCCATTATTTGGGATATAAAATTCCTCTAGGTCCATTAGTGTGGTGGAGAGGAGACTAATCAACATAGGATATATCTAATACCTAGTCCAAGCCATCCTTGAGATATAACCATCGATTACTATATATTGACCCCTTTCTTTAATATTTAAGCTATTTTTTCTAGATGTATCCATTCTTATCACTGCCACTACTATTTATTTGTCCTCACATTCAACATGTGTTCTCTTCTATGTTTTCTTTCTTCTAGATTATTTTTCTTTCCAAACATTCGTATTTCTCCCTAGGTGTCTCTTAGAGTTGGATCCTTAACATATGTCTATGAGTCTATAAATTGTTCTCCTTTCATGTTGATAAATCCTTCCTAAGACACCTTAATTAGTTTCCTCTCTAAGGAATCATTGACTATGCGTTTGATGAGACCAAGGTGGGCCAATGCATCCTTCTTTCCTTTCTGAACTTTAGTACTCATTTTTTCAAGGGTTGCAACAAAAATTAAGGAATAGTAAGGTTCTCTCCAAGACTCTAATGGAATATGTTCCTTAGTTGGTGAAGCAACGTGAAATGGTAAGAGTATAGAATAATGAGTATTCCTTCATAGGTTATGTATTTTAATAGGTGGTAGGCCATAAAATAAATCAAAATGATAACATACTAACTTACCTCCTTGTGCCAACATTTCTCCCATAACATATATAATTGCATCTATGTCCACTTTTAAAGGATTATACAAACTGGGTAGTTCTAGAACTAGTGATATACTAATATTGCATTTTTGTTCTTCAACAACCTTTTTCTAATTATTTCCCCAATTGAAATTCTTTTCACTATTTATTATGGCATGGAGTAGTGTGGTTACATTTGAAAATGATGGTATGAACTTCCAAAGGTACTAGGATTCTTTGAAAAACTCTCTTATTTAGTAACATTGGAAACAATTGGACATTGATGATGGCCTCCATATTCACATTATCAATTTTATTTTTCCTCCACCAATCACATACCCTATGTACACCAAGTATTATTTGGAAAACTCACATTTTATAAAGTTTTCCAAGAAAACATGTTTATTTAGTGTCTTCAACACATTCATGAAATGTGAGTATGCTCTTTCTGGGTATAGTTAAAATTTTAATATATCATCTAAGTACATTATTGCAACTAATCCATCTAGGTATAGAACACATTATTAATCAAACACATAAATATAGTCAATGAATTACATAAACCAAAAGGAATTACCAACCATTCATTTACACCTTACTTTTTCTTGAAGGTCTTATTCCAACTATATTCTTCTTTGATCATGGTTTTTGTTATCTTGATTTGAGATATAGTTTGGAGATGAATTTTTCACGTTACAATAGGTGCAACAATGCATCGAGATTGGGAAATGGATATTGATTCTTAGGAGTAAGGATTGTTGTGAACATTTAAACTCCATTTTTTGTAGATATAACTCGTATACGTATATTTGAAAATTATATATTTATCACTAAAACAATTATTTTGAACATAAGTCACTTGTTAATGTTTTTGGAAATTTGGAAGGATCATAATGCTCATTTTATACTAGAATCATGATTGAAGTGCATTAATGGGGAAAATCCAATATGTTGTAGTAAAGGAACTTTTGTTGAGAAAGGATCCCATTGAAGTTTTGCACATTGTTCCATAAATCAATCCTTATATTTCTCTATACTTGGTTGATGGCAATAAATATTTGAGGTGGTAGCCATTTTTAGGGGGGTGTTGTAACACCCCTAGTTCAATATGGTTTTCTTACACTTCATTGAGGACCTTATTGTCAATAATCAATTTTTTATGGTGAACCTTATGATTCATGGTTGGGAAATGATATTTTGGACTCATTATTTCCTTTATGATTATTTACAAAATGACGATTTACTATTATATACTTAATGTTTCAATATTTTATTTCCTTTAATGATGAAATACAATTCATGTTTTGATATATATTATGGTGATGTATGGAAATTTGACCTTCTTGTAGGTTATGTTTCAAGGACCCACACTGACCTAGGTTAAATTATGGGAGCAACATACATGGATATTAATTGAGTTGTGGAAATCATGCCCGAGGGATGGGACCCTTTATCAATGAAGATGAAAAGTACTCAGTTCTAGGGTCTATAGAGACTAAGAAGTAGAAAAATAACTTGAACTTAATTCCTATGTGATCCAAGGTAAACATCCTAAGAGGGGTGAATGTTATTTCACCCTTTACCTATGTTCTGACACTTGTAATAATATCTCCTAAGCCTAATTTAACCCCAAGATTATTTAGGAAGGGGAAAATGGAAGTCCATGAGACATTCTTGGGAGGGATATATTATATTGGGAGGGATATATTATCTTGTAAGATATTAGAAAAAGGGATAATGGCCTTGTGCGTGGGGGTGGATTTATGTGTATTGAGGTGAATTCCTTCCTTGAAAAAGAGAATTGTGGATTTTATATACTAAATGGAAAAAAATCGATAATTTCTTCAGCTTTGTCTATGTAAATATATGAGGATATGGGTGTACTTGACCAACTAGGGGAACTATGTTCATTGTTTGAGCCTAGAAATTGATTTTGGACCCTTGGGACTCCCCATATCTAGGTGTACCTAACCAAATAAGGTTACATAAGGAAATATTGAGTGGAATGTATATTCCTTGCATAGGAACCTCTAATCTATAGGTGTACCCAACCAAATAGAGAAACATCGAGATATAAAGTGGGTGTTCTTGCATGGTCTAGTATAAGTCTAAAGGCCTCAGCACCACATATAGTTAATCAAATAGATCTTTGGCTCATTTTTAAGTAAGTGTTAATAAAATATAATATAAAATAAAATATATTATATTATTAAATATATTATTTTATAAAATAAATACAAAATATATTAAAAAATATAATAAAACAAAACAAAACAATATATATATATATATATATATATATTATTAAATATAATAATAATTAAAAAAACAAATCACAAAACCCGCCCAAACCCATTCTTGTTGCTTTCTCCCATTCCCAACTATTTCGTTCACCCAAACCCATTCTCATCACCTGTGACCTACATATCCCTGCATAAACCCTCCACCCCACCAAATAATTGATGGATCCCTCAACCCCAACCCTGAGTTGCTCCTTTTAGCCAAACCTGGGGATATTGGGATTTTGAAAAGCCTCCTCTAGAGAAAAGATCAAGTTTTTGGCAACAAGGTTCAACCAACCCCACCTCATATGAGCCCTAGCAAGTTGTAGTGGAGCTTGTAGAGAATGAAGAAACAACTGATAAAGTTGGAGTGAAGCCCATGGTGAAGGAAGAAGGATTCGTCGACCATGTCTACTACAAATCATGTAAGTTTCATAGTTCTTTCACCCTTCATGTCTGCTAAAAATCACCCTTGATAATTTTCTTGTTGATATGAATTTCTAAAAAAATTTCATTTGATATTTCTCTCACACTTACCGACCACTTCATCATTTCTCCAAATAGAAACATTTCTGATGGAATATTTCACAACAACTATGGCATGCCAATAATGCAAGGATGCCTTTTTCTAACACTCCAATGTTTTTTCTTATTCATTTTTATTAACCCTTTGAGAGAGAGATTGATGGCTCATATTATGTCATAGGTGTTCTTTCTAAGCAATGAGGCCACCCTATTTCATATTTCTCATAAACACTTTCTTCCACCAACTATAATAGTAATGCATATAGTAAAGAATTTTTATATGCATTGGTTCAAACACTCAAGCAATGGAAGAACTACATCCTTGGTAATAAGGAAACATTAATAAAATTTGCAAAACCCTTAAGTTTTTGAATTCTCAATTTAATATTTAGCAATGTAGGAATCTTAAATGGGGACTTCACGTCTTCAGGACTTCAACGATCCTACTCTTTGAACACTTCCAAATCTCCAAACACGAAGTGGCAAAGGACTTCAAAGAATATCCTCTGTGAAAATCTCCTAGATCTCATGGTCTGGAAAGATCCTGATTCCTCCGAATGGATATTTCTCATCGATTGGGAAGTTTTCAGTCAGATCCTCTCTACTGAAGAATTTTCATCTGCTATCTCTTCTGAGCTTCTTATTCCTTGGAACTTTTAACTTATCATAATGTTTCTTCAATACTTACTCCTTGCACCTCCCAAGATTACTTCTTCATCACTTAATCGAATGTCAACCCTGTTCACACCTTCCAATGAGTCTCTTACACTTAAACCCTTTTTTGGGTGACTGGGCACTCCTTGCAATAGTTCTTGCATGACTCAATTGTTCCTCCTAAAAAATATGGCATTGAGTGTGTTTCTGCCTACGCACACCTTGCATGGTCCTCTACATTCTTTGCAAACAAAGCTTCAGTTTATCTCTCCTGAGATTATAAGTCAAACTAGACTCTGTTAGCACACGCCTCATGGACATTAGGCACTCCTTGCACATAAAACTTCATGATATCTCTCCTGAGCTTCTAATTCAAACTAGACTTTGTCAACGCATTCCTTACATACATTATGCACTCCTTTCATTTAAATATTGTATAAGAGAAACAATTGGAAATTATCTAGTCCTCACATATTCATACATTCAACCATGCAATTCATTCATAACATAAGAATGAGTAATAAAAAAGAATACAATTAAACATAAAGCCTAACATAAATTCAGATAGACACAACAACAACAATACCAAACATTTTGGATCAATGATTCTCTATTATATTCACTCAAATGATATGTACATGGGTTCATACAACTTTGATAACCTTCAAAAACCTTGAAAATAACAACTTCAATAACTTTCAATAGCCTTCAACAACCTCATTTGGGAATACAATACATATATTTATACAAGGAGGGCTCCTAGAAATTTTCCCTCCGACTATCTTAGTGCTATCTTATCAAAGAAAAATATTTCATCTACTAATCCTTAGTACAATAAATGATCGATACTGACATATAAGACTGAATTCTTCATATCTGTAATAATATTAATTACATTAAATAAATACAATCTCCATCGATCCCACGTGATGGTTCTACCTCTTTTCATTTAGGAACTTCTTTAATTACAATATTTTCAAGATATTTACGTGACATTCCATCTTTAAAATTCAAAATCATTTCAAAATGTGTACTAGGGAACCGATTTGTCATCCACTATCATGCTGGTGATGATGCTCATGCATCATACTCCTTTGGAAAAACATTTCATGGATTCCTATCCATGAGCTCCTACACTGACCTTCCATGCTTCTGAATATCTGCTTCATTTACCCATCTTGCATATTTTTTTGGGTGTCCCTTCCACTTTAACAAATACTCAAAATAAGTCTTCGTCATGGTCTTCTTACCAATCCTCTGATCTATGATCGCCTCCATCTATTTATTTTATGTTTTAGGCATAAGCTTCTCCCACTGGATCTCTTTTTGATCTTATTATCCTCTTGTGTCATCTTCCCTGTAAGGGTATAGGTCTGAAATGTTGAATATGGGCGATATAAACACATCCCCTTGCAGCTCTATCTCATAATAATTTGCATCAAATTTACTTAGGATCTTGCACGGTCCTATCTTCTTCACTTTCAATTTGTTATATGTTCCCCTTAGGAACCTTTATTTCCTGAGATGTTCTAGAACTTGATCTCACAATTCAAGATGAAGTTCTCTCCTATGCTGATCAACTCTATGTTTATATTCTCTGATGTTGTTCTGCAACTGATCTTTGATCTGATTATGAAGATTATGCATTTCTACAGTGAAGTCTTCTACTCCAGCGCTTTTGAATTCCTTCTTCTCCAAATCTCTCAACTATAATACTCCTATTGGCTTCATTCCATATACTATATGGAGTGGACTCCTTCTTGTACTTTTTGTTTTTGAGTCATTGTATGTGAACTCTGCTTATGACAAAATCTGATCCCACTAGCTATGATGTTCAGTGACTAGACTCCTCAGCAAATTCCCTAAACTGTGATTTACCACCTCAGTCTATCCATCTGTTTGAGGGTGATATGTTGAACTAAAAGAAAAATTTGTCCCCAGTTTCTTCTACAATTTCCTCCACAAATGACCAAGAAATTTTTTGTTTCTATCTGAGACAATACTCTTGGGAAACCCATGAAGTCTCACAACTTCCTTGAAAAAAAAATTTGCAATGTGTGTTGCATCATTATTTTTCTGGCATGGGAGAAGGTGTTCCATCTTTGAGATTATATCAACTAAAACAAATATGGAATCAATTCCCCTTTGTTTTCTTTGCAATCACAACACACAATCCATGCTTGTTGCATCCCAAGGCCTATCTGGAATAGTCAATGATTGATATAACCCATTCTTTTCTCACCTTCCCTTTGCATACTGGAAAATATTACATATGTTTACAAATTTCTTCACTTCTTCCCTCATACCTGGCCAATAGTATGAGTTGTTTAAATGTGTAAATGTATTGTCATGGACAAAATGTCTTCCTAGGCCTCCTATATGTTTTTCTTTCATCATATTATCTCTCATCGAGCACTTTGTTATGGATAACTGGCTACCTTTAAACAATAATCCATCTTGAATAAGATATTTTGTCCACTAATTTTTGTCTCTAAGAACAAGATTTGTACATGCTTCATACACCTCTTTAAAATCTAGATCATCATAATACATTTCCTTAAGGTGTTCGAACCCTAAGGTTTTCACTTGAAATTCCTACAGAATCAAATATCTCCTGCTCAATGCATCAACAAATTTATTAGAATTACCAGATATATGTTTAATGAGAAAAGTGAAATTTTAC
>JASDQU010559997.1:29770-40263 GCA_032191745.1 Picea mariana | reverse complement strand
GCCTTATACGGATTGAAGCAAGCTCCTAGAGCTTGGTATGGTTGTATAGACAGTTTCTTGACGAGCTTAAGCTTTACCAAGAGTAAAGCAGACTCTAACCTCTACTTCAAAATCATGAACAATGAACCAGTAATCTTACTGCTATATGTGGATGACTTATTCTTAATTGGAGAAGAAAAGCTCATCACTGAATGTAAAAGGAGACTTGCCTCGGAATTTGAAATGAAAGACCTTGGCCTAATGCATTATTTCTTAGGTCTTGAGGTATGGCAGAGTCCTAAGAAGATCTTCCTTAACCAAGGGTAGTACACGATCGAAATCTTGAAGAGATTCGACATGTTGGAATGCAAGCCCATGAATACACCCGTGGAAGCAAAGCTGAAGCTGCTAATCAATACTTCGTCAGAGTTGACTGATGCCACACTGTACAGACGGATTATTGGATCGCGGATGTACCTGACGAACACCAGACCAAACATTTGTTTTTCCGTGAACACCTTGAGTCAGTTTCTGGTAGAACCTAGACGTGTTCACCTAGTGGCTGCAAAACATGTGATGAGGTACCTTAAAGGTACAATAGATTATGATCTCCATCATAGCTGAGACCATAATCTATTGTACCTNGAGAAGTATAAAGCAAGATTTGTCACTCGAGGCTTTTCCCAGAAGGAAGGCATTGACTATGAAGAGACATTCGCTCCTGTGGCCAGATACACTTCGATCAGAACCATCATAGCTCTTGCAGCTAAGATGAAGTGGAAGTTGCACCAGATGGACGTGAAGACAACTTTCCTAAATGGTGTCATCAAAGAGGAAGTGTATATAGAGCAACCTCAAGGATTTGAGGTTGAAGACAGGAAGTCTCATGTCTGCAGATTGAAGAAAGCCTTATACGGATTGAAGCAAGCTCCTAGAGCTTGGTATGGTCATATAGACAGTTTCTTGACGAGCTTAGGATTTACCAAGAGTAAAGCAAACTCTAACCTCTACTTCAAAATCATGAACAATGAACCAGTAATCTTACTACTATATGTGGATGACTTATTCTTAATTGGAGAAGAAAAGCTCATCACTGAATGTAAAAAGAGACTTGCCTCGGAATTTGAAATGAAAGACCTTGGCCTAATACAGTATTTCTTAGGTCTTGTGGTATGGCGGAGTCCTGAGAGGATCTTCCTTAACCAAGGGAAGTACACGATCGAAATCTTGAAGGGATTCGACATGTTGGAATGCAAGCCCATGAATACACCCATGGAAGCGAAGCTGAAGCTGTTGGTCGATACTTCGTCAGAATTGATTGATGCCACACTGTACAGACAAATTATTGGATCGTTGATGTACCTGACGAACCCCAGACCAGACATTTGTTTTGCCGTGAACACCTTGAGTCAGTCTCTGGTAGAACCCAGACGTGTTCACCTAGTGGCTGCAAAACATGTGATCAGGTACCTTAAAGGTACAATAGATTGTGATCTCAGCTATGATGGAGATCATGATTTCACATTGAGTGGATATACTGATGCAGATTGGGCAGGAAGTGTTTCTGACAGTAAAAGCACTTCAAGATGTTTCAGTTTGGGATCAGCTATGATCTCATGGCAGAGTAGGAAGCAATCTAGTATTGCTCTCAGCACAGCGGAAGCAAAATGTATTGTTGCATGTTCTGCCAGCTGCGAAGCTATATGGCTTCGAAAGTTGTTGACCGGCCTATTTGACTTAGAGATGAGAGCAACCTTGATTCTATGTGACAACCAGAGCTGCATAAAGATGACAGAGAATCCTGTATTCCACGACAGGTCGAAGCACATAGAGATCCGTTATCATTACATCCGTGACATGGTGCAAAGAGGAGCCTTAAAGCTCCAGTACATTAGCACGGATGAACAGGTTGCTAACGTGTTGACCAAGCCACTATCTCGCATAAAGTTTGAGTACTTTCGAGATAAGCTTGGTATAGTCCGAAAGGACCCTCCTCGAAAGGGGGAGTAGATGTTGTGATGAGACATCTCTTGCTTCCGACCTGATGGTTGTGACGTAAAGAAAAATGATGTGATATGACTAGTATTGTGCTCCCAACTGGATAGCTATGACATAAAGCCAGTCTAGTATCCTGCTTCCGACCTGATGGTTGTGACGTAAAGCAGGACGAGTACCTTGCTTCCGACCTGATGGTTGTGACGTAAAGCAAGATGATGTGTGACTAGTACAATGCTTCCGACTGTATAGCTGCGACGTAAAGCAAGTCTAGTTCCCTACTTCTGACCTAATGGTTGTGACGTAAAGCAGGATGTGTACCTTGCTTCCAACCTGATGGTTGTGACGTAAAGCAAGATGATATGATGAGACTAGCACTGAGCTTCCAGCTGGATAGCTGTGACGTAAAGCCAGTATGGTATCCTGCTTCCAACCTGATGGTTGTGACGTAAAGCAGGACGAGTATCTTGCTTCTAGCTTGAGTGTTGTGACGTAAAGCAAGACGATGAGATGAGACTAGTATTGTGCTTCCAGCTTGATAGCTGTGACGTAAAGCCAGTCTAGTATCTTGCTTCCAGCCTGAGTGTTGTGACGTAAAACAAGACATTGAGATGAGACGAGTACTGAGCTTCCAGCTTGACAGTTGTGATGTAAAGCCAGTCTTGTATTATGATGAGCCAGCCTTGTGTTGTGATGATGATGATCAATTTTTATACTAATACATATTGATGCAGATGATGATGGCATTCCTTTGAGAATGACGATGCTGCCAATGAAGAAAACTTTCGATGATTTATAGATACGCCAGTCAGTGTTCCAAGATGATATTGATGATGTTGTCCTCTCACCCACTTGATATTGTTGATGATGTTGTCCTCTCTCTCTCACGGGATGTTGTTGAAGAATACCCTTCTTGTTAAGGGGGAGTGTTGAAATAATGTAACTGCAAAGAGTATTCTTATTATTATTTGATATATTATTCATTAGATCATTCCCCATTGTGGATTGATCATGTCGGCTATTGTAATAGGACCAAATCCCCTTTTGCGGATTGGTCAAATGATAATTATAATAGGCAGAATAAGAAGTCGGCCCCAACAGATATTTAAGAGGCCCCAGAATATAATAAAGGTGGTTATAACCACCCAGTTGGAGAAGTCGGCCCTGCCAGTGAAGAGACACTTCACACGTGCCAGTCTAATATAAATAAGGAGGCTAGCGCCTCACTTAGACACATAACTCACTTGCTCATTTCGTGAGACAAGTTTCGGATCTGCAGTTAGAGAAGAAGGAGAGAGAGTGGCGCATATCTGGGAGAGGACTTTCTGTATTAGTTTAAGAGATCTCTTGGCATTATATTGGCTATCTATACTAAGGAAGTTTTGCTGGGTTTTCTTCCCCTAGAGGGTTTCCCAGGATAAATGTTGTGTCACTTGTGATTGTGTATTTCTCAGTGATCTTGGATTATGCTATTGTTATATAATGAAATGCAAAGAACTATAATAATGGCTTAAACATTAACAAATACAAAGTGGGAGTGTGAAATATCTAGCTAAGAGGGAATATAAGATAAGATGTGAGTACAAGAGAGATGCTAAAAACTGAAAAATCTCAGTGCTGAAGAAAAAGAGAATATCAAGGCATTCTGGAGCTGGCTGCCAACACAGAGTGAGTTGGGAACTGAAAGACAGGTTTCCCATCAGAGTCATCTATGACTATGAAAGGGTCGATGAACTAGTGGATGATATCCTCTAGGAGTGACTAACACTGAGGGGTCCTGGCTGCATGATCTTGGGGGAAGCACACGAGTGACAAAGCCCAGCTCTCCTAGCTCTTGAAATTTGGGTTTTATCCTGGATCATAAATTAATTGAGACATCGATAAATCACATAAACAACATGTAACTCATATAACGTGATGTTCCTCAATTCATTCAAATAATGATTACATACATCCCATATTTATAGGACTTTTGGGATAGCATTGCATCAAATGTGGGTAGATACAAGTGAAGGTAAATTAATTGAGACATCGATAAATCACATAAACAACATGTAACTCATATAACGTGATGTTCCTCAATTCATTCCAATAATGAATACATACATCCCATATTTATAGGACTTTTGGGATAGCATTGCATCAAATGTGGGTAGATACAAGTGAAGGTGGAGATGCCATCTAAGGTGTGCTTTTACTTTAATGCATTAAAACATGCAACTAATATCATGACTTATCTATTTAAATAAGTAAAAATATGTAAATGTTGTGCACATGTTTATTTAAATTATGCACATGCATAATAACATGCTCCTCAATTCATTCAAATAATGAATACACACATCCCATATTTATAGGACTTTTGGCATAGCACTGCATCAAATGCAGATAGATACAAGTGAAGGTGGAGATGCCACCTAAAGGTGTGCTCTCACCTAAATGCAACTAACATGATAACTGATCTATCTAGGTAAGTCAAAATATGCAAATGATGTGCACATGCATAATAACCATAATAAAAATGCTACTTACCTAAATAAACTTAACATAAAAGTGTAAATACATCGACAACCCCCTTCAAATGAAACTTAGGGAGAACATGAGAATGATTCAAAAAATAATGAGTCCTGGCATGAAAACCTAGTCACGAACTCAAGTACAATTGAGAAAAGTGCACAAAAAGAGTGTCTCTATGAACTCCAATCCATCTCACTAGAGTACATGGTTACCTAGTCCCTGCAACCGCCGAGTAATAGAAATAGGTGCTCTCTACTACTTGAAGAAGCACTAATCTAGAAAAAGGGTGAATCATAAAGAATCACTCGAGCAAGCATTGGACTCTATTCCCCTACAACATTGCATTGGTTGGACATAGATGATGGCTATGAATGTTGCACATGATGGAAAAAAGAAGAGAAAAAATCTAAAGAGGATGATGACAAGGCCGGCAACCTAAGCAAGAAATGCTCCAAAGCAACGAGCTATGTGACACTGCAAAGGAAGGTTGTGCATGGTCATTGAGACAAACACTTGGTGATACTCTAAGAACATCTACAGGAGTGGCCCAAAATCCACTACTTGGATGACATGTCCATTAGGTTACAGAAAGAAATGCACCAAAAAACTACCACAAGGGACAATAATCCTTAATATGGGTCCTAGCAACAAGGCCAAATAAGGTAGCCATGTACAAGTAAGGAATCAATTCCCGTGATTATTTTGCTAAAGAACTAGAAAGCACATGAACTAAATAAAATGTGATGGGCCCATCAGTTGCACAACATAGTGCTTATTGAATCTAAAAAAAAAGGAAATCTGCCAAAAGGATGGAGACTGACCAAAGAGCCCCCCCTGCAAAGATGAGTGTGTTTGGAAAATTTAAGTGAATCTTCACAATATTAATAATGGTGATGGCAAAAGTGGGAGATGAAATTGCCTAGCAATGGTGCCACGAGAACAAAAAATTCAACAAAGTTGCACAAGTGGTACAAATCCACTACTTGGACAATGTTTCAAAAAGGAGTTATGTGAAAAAGATACGATAGAAGAAGGTAGGAGACAATTCCTCAAAAGTGGGTCCCGACAACAAAGGCCTAACAAGGTACTCAATACAATATCAACAAATAAAAACATTTTCCAAAAAAAGGAACCACTCAATGGAAAGAGAGTTGAATGGTGTACACAATGCCTCTAACAAAATCAAAATTGGAACTCAAAAGCCAAAAACATGGCAAAAAAGGCTATGCTAGGACTTCTTTAAAAACATGTGTCAAAGAGTAGAGGCTTCCATCCTAAGAAGAAAAATATTTCAATAAAGGTGTATAAGCGGGGTGTGCAACCACTCGTTGGAAAGCCAAGAGAATGCTCTCTACAACACCTCAAACAGAATGGAAAACCAATTCCATATGTTGTGTATTCAACAAAAAAAGCCACAAATACCTCTTGAGATTACAACAAAATTGGAAATAACATAGGGAATAATTCACAAAACCTCCAACAAATTAGCCCCTTTTATGTCAGTTTGGTCACATGGAATGCCATAAAATCATGGGTTCATGAAAAGAAAGGTGAGTCCACACAAAGTGGACTCGTGTAAAAAAAAAAAGAGAGTAGCTCAACCTATAAACACCTCTTACGATCTTTCATATGCCCTTTACAAGTGTTTCTTACTCATATATGGAAACAAAATTCAATATAAAGAAGAGTAAAAGATTTAATGAAGAATTGAACACTCTTCACACGATCATCCCTTTAAACGCTATCCAAAAAGAAATCTCACAATGGTTGGATTAACACAATCAACATGTGAGTAATGATGAGATCTGCAATGGGCCTTCATAACTATCCATAAGCCACCAGAGAAAAAGCAAGTGCCCACATGCACAACCCAGATCGAGCACACACTCATACCCAAGTGGAGCAATGCTCATAAACGCAGGATAGAATGTGCATACTCTAATACCATGCTGAAATTAGGGTTTTACACTGCATAAATTAAACACTACATCAGTTAATCGCAGAAACATGTAATTCATATAAAGTGATGTTCCCCAATTCATTCAAATGATAAGTACATGCATCCCATATTTATAAGACTTCTAGGATAGGACCACATTAAATGCAGGTAAATATAAGTGAAAGTAGAGATGCCACCTAAGGTATTCACTTACCTAGATGCATTAAAACATGCAACTAACATGATGACTTATCTATCTATATAAGTTAAAATGTGCACATGCATAATCATTGTAGTAAAAAAGATACTTACCTAAGTAAATTTAACATAAAGGTGTAAATACACCAACACTAACATTCAAGGACATCGGGAAGAAACTCTGGACGAAATGAAAACCTAACTACTTGATCAACCTTGAGGAATAGTGAATAGTACAAAGTTCCTTCCAATATAATAAATAATTGCCCTATTTTCCCACCCCACCCCCTACCCCACACCAACACTAACATTCAAGGACATCGGGAAGAAACTCTGGACGAAATGAAAACCTAACTACTTGATCAACCTTGAGGAATAGTGAATAGTACAAAGTTCCTTCCAATATAATAAATAATTGCCCTATTTTCCCACCCCACCCCCTACCCCTCCTCTTTCTTGCTCTTGCCTTCCATACTACTAACCCTTCATTCAAAAGAAGGTGATACTCTTCCTAACTAGTTAAGTCTCCTCAAGGTATAGGAGACCTAGCTAGTATAGTCTTCATATACAAAGGAAAATGGTTTGTACCTAAGTTGTTAGGATACTTGGGTTCGGGGCCATTGACGAGAATGGGTGTAAGGGCAGTGATGAGGATGAAACTTTTTGAAACATGATACTTGGGTTCGTCAAGGGTACTTATATGAAAAAATTTCAAAAAAAATAAAATTTAAAAACATGCACAATGCATAATATCATTTCCAACAAGTAACAACAAAAACATGCACATTGTTGCATTACATAATCTTTATATCTAATTCTATTATGATTTATCAAAATCAGAATTCTCATTCAATACTAATTTATTGAAGTTTTGAAGTTTTGAACAATTATACAAAGATTAGAAAAACACTAAATAGTCAACTTAAATTATTTTTTGAAAATTAAAATGGACATTAATAGGTCTCGACTCTCGAGTCTTAAAAAGTTAAACCAAGTGGCAAGTATATATGTCATACTGTGAGATTTGGTTGCGTAACCAAGTCAACTCTAGTTGTTGATGCAAATCTATTGTAGTTGTTGCTATAGAATAAAATTTGTAGTGGTTGCAAATCCGCAGCAACAGATGTTTTGAATTTGCAATGGTTGCAGATTCGTTGTAGTAAAGGCTACGTAAACACCGAGAATCTAGAATCCAAAGAAAAGCATGTAGATCAGAGAAGTAAAACCCAGATTGTTGCAATACGAAAATTTTATATCTCATTGACTCTACTACATAAGAAAAATAATGGATGCAATACCAATACAAGGAGCTTGCTTTTATGGATTATGGTAACATCAACAAAAGTTGTGCATGTCATGAACCTCTCCATAAAGGGAAAGCGGGCCAAGAAAAGCTAAGTAAGCTTAACTCGTTGCATGTTCATGGACAGTATTGATGAGAATGGCAGGCATCAACGCATTCACCAACACCCCCCCATAAGTGCAACTTAGGTGGGCATGTGGCAATGAAGAGATGAAGTGATGGGTTCTAGCAAATATCAAGTCGTTTTAGGTATCCATGTGCAAAACGATCTCCTTAAAAAGAGTGAGGTTGAGGAAAACCTAGTGGGAAAACCCCCCAAAGAGAAGAGAAACAGAAGACTAAGGAACCTGCTCTGGAGAAGATGCCACCCAAACCACTAGTAGAGCTCATAGATGAAATATATTGCTCTTTGTGATAGGTTTGGTGAAGATGTCGGCAATCTACTTTGTAGCCAAACAGTGTCTCAGATCAATGACCTGCCCTTGGATAAGTTCCCGAATAAGTGTATATGAATCTCAATGTTTATATTAAGTGTATATAAAGTGTATATGAACATATATGGCTGAAAATCAAATCTAGAAAGTGCAGAAGTTTTGGACAACTGAAAGTTTCATTAATATGCTCAAGATGATGTACATGTACATACCATAGCCTTCTCTCAAGGCTAATACAAGTCCACTAGCTCTCCAAAATCGTAGCTAGCAAAAACATGAAAACCCTAGTTCAACCAAGGAGCTCCATTATGCAAAAATCACTCCAACACATCCTCCAAGGCAATACTTTCTTCCCTTCTTCTCCACCAGAGATATCCTAGGGTTTTATCACAAAACCCTGATCTAAAACCTCCAAGGGATAAACCCTAACCCTAGACTTCCAAGAAGACCAAGAAACCCTAGCAACTCCAAGCTAATAAAGGCAATGCCACTGTAATAATGAATAAACAGGACTTCCACTTAAAAATGCCAACCCTTCTCAATACAACAACTTACCATAAAGTCTCTCGCAATCCAATCAACAAAATCTCCAAATCTATCAAAGATGCCCTTAAACATTCCTCTCTAGTAACAATATCAAGAAACGTCTACAACCTAAAAACTCCATTACTCCTCGAATATATAGCCAAACTAAGATCCACAAAAAAGACATTCCTCTTCGCCCAATTGTTAGCACCATCAACTCTCCTACCCATAACCTAGCCAGCTATCTAGCCAAATGCCTCCAACCTCTTGTTAGCCACACCCCTTCCTTTATCAAAGACTGAATTTAGAAAATTCCTTCACAAACTTAATCTCGATGACAACGACATTCTTGTAAGCTTTGATGTTGTTTCATTATTTACCAAAATTCCTGTCAAAGAAGCATTAAATATAATTTCTAACCAGATCAACCCTGATATCGCCAATCTCATCAAAATTTGCCTAGACTCCACCTTCTTCTCCTATAATGACCAAATATATGAACAAACTGAAGGAACTGCCATGGGATCCCCTCTTTCCCCTATCATAGCAAACTTATTCATGGAACACTTTGAAGATAAAGCCATAAGTAGTGCCCCCCCTAAAACCAAAATGATGGAAAAGATTTGTAGATGACACCTTCGTCGTCTAGCCCCACGGACCTAAGAACCTCAAAATATTCTTCAAACATCTTAATAGCCTCTCCAAAGACATCCAATTCACTATGGAAACTGAAAACAACAGAACCTTACCCTTTCTTGATGTCTTAGTCACTCGTAACCTCGATGTTTCCATCTCCCACCAAGTTTATAGAAGGAAAACCCATACTGATCGCTATCCCCACGCCAACTCTCATCACCACCCAGCTCAAAAACTAGGAGTCCTCAATACTCTTTTTACTCGCGCCCTTCGCATCTCAGATAATAACCACATTAACAATGCAAATTCCCACCTAAAGAATTGTCTATCCAAGAATGGTTATTCCAACCTTCAAATTTCTAAATCCCTCCAAAAATTAAACAATCCCACATACAAATCCACCCCCAGACCACCATCTCCCAAGCCTTTCTTCCTTTTATTAAAGGCGCCACAGACAAAATCTCCAAAATCCTTCGAAAAAAGAACATTAACACCATATTTAAACCTCCCAAAACTATCCAAAACTCCTTTACTTCTATCAAAGACAAAAATAACCCCCTTAATCACCAAGATGTCTATGAAATCCCTTGTTCCTGTGGCACCTCCTACATTGACCAAACTAGACGATCCTTCCAAACTAGACTAAAGGAATATATCTCAGATACTAACCACAATCGAACCAAAAAACTAGCAATTGTCGAACACTCATCCAAAACCAAACACATGATTTGCGTTGACCAATTAAAAATCTTAGCTAGAGATCCCTATTACTCTACTCGCCTTATCAAAGAAGTCGTATAAATAGAGAAACACCCTAATAATATCAACAAAGAGGATGGTTTCCAGCTATGCCAATCTTGGGCTCCCCTAATCAACCTCTCATGTAACCTCAAACACTAACTCATTTCACCAAATTCAATCCTTTTCATTTCTACCATACTTTCCCTAACCTACCTAAGCTAATTAA
>JASDQU010559997.1:1124-29657 GCA_032191745.1 Picea mariana | reverse complement strand
CTAGCCGACCTAATCTAAATAAAAATCTGCCTCCTCTCTTATATCTATATCACTGCATCGTACAAAGGCAATTGGTCACCTTATTATTCGCCTTATCTTAATCTTCCCTGAAGATGAGCAGTGAATCTGCTCGAAACGTCGGAAATTTAAAACCTCCTACACAATCTAAATCCAAAAATACCATGAATCACAGCAACTGCGGAAATCTAAACCAAACTATTTACTATTCATCTAAGTTCTAATACATCTAAGTTCTAAAAGATATCTAAGTTCCAATACTTCTATGTTCTAAAATATGACCATTATCTCTTATATTTATATCACTGCATCGTACAAAAGCAATTGGTCACCTTATTATTCGCCTTATCTTACTCTTCCCTGAAGATGAGCAGTGAATCTGCTCGAAACGTCGGAAATTTAAAACCTCCTACGCAGTCTAAATCCAAAAATACCATGAATCACAGCAACTGCGGAAATCTAAACCAAAATATTTACTATTCATCTAAGTTCTAATATATCTAAGTTCTAAAAGATATATAAGTTCTAATACTTCTATGTTCTAAAATATGACCATTATCTCCAACAGAAAGAGATTGAACTCATTATGTGAACCGATAAGTCAAAAATCTTATAACATGTTTGAATGTTCAGTGGAGTATTTTTCCAAATCACACAGTTTAACTTGGAGGAATGTTAGGGGATCCCTTAGTAAAAGAGTTGTAGTTGTCGGGCCAGGAGTGGGCAGAAAAGTAACTACACACTTGATGTGTTTTGCATTATCATGATAGGTGCATAGATACAAAAATAAATGATTGTTGGTCTTCCCCAACGGGTGACCCTTCCTATCAGCTACGACACTTCATATTTACAACTTATGTTACAAGTAACGCAATCCAAAGGATTACGTATCCAACATTCCCCCCTAATCTGAAGGGGTGTGTGTGAATCCGAGCATCATTATGAACTTCACAAATTTTTCTCTTCCAAGTGCTTTGGTGAAGATGTTCGCAATTTTCTCATTCGAGGAACAATGTCTCAGGTGAATAGTCCTGGCCTCTACATGATACTGAATCAGGTGATACTTTGTGTTTATGTGCTTTGCTAGATCATGGAATCTAGGATTCTTGGCCAACTTGATTGCAAAAGTATTGTCAATTAGAAGAGGAGAAGACTTCACTTGTTTCTCCTGAAAATCTTCAAGTATTTTCCTGGGCCACAAAATCTCCTTCATCGTTTCTGTAGCTGCCACATATTCTGCCTCTATTGTGGAATTTGCTCGAACTGACTATTTGTGTGAACTCCAGGAGACAGTTGTTGATCCAAGACTCATGACATAGCCTAAAGTTGATACTCAAGTTTCCTTATCCCCAACAAAGTTTGAATCAAAATATCCGATCAAGTTGAAGTCATCTACCTTAGTTTGAGTCCAAAACCTTGAGTTCCTTTCAAGTATTTTAGAACACTTTTTGCAACAGACCAATGTCCTTCACAAAGCTTTTGCATGAACTTGGAAAGAATCCCAACAACAAATGAAATGTTTCGTCTGGTGGTAGTAAGATAGATAAGACTTCCCACAAGTTGTCTATACTTGGTTGCATCCTCAAATTCATTCCCTTCTTTTGATGTGAGTTTCAAATTTTGTTCCACTGGAGTAGAAACATGATTGTACTCAGCCATGCCAAACTTGTTCAACAGTTCTCCAATGTACTTTTTCTGGGAGATAATATCTACCTTGGTTTTTGAATCACTTCAATGCCCAAGTAGTAGTGAAGATGTCCCAAATTTGTCATCACGAAGTCTTTCTTCAACTCTTTCTTTATGGATGCAATGTAGCTCTCATTGTTCCCTGTTATCAATAGATCATATTCATATACTACAAGATATAGAATTGTTTTTCCAACTTTCTTGACAAACAAAGTTGCATCGTCAAGATTGAAATGCTTGAAATTCAATCTCAGAAGATGCTCAGTTAAGTTTTCATATCATGCTCGTGGTGCTTTTTTTGTTGATGATTGGAAAACATCGGGAAGACATTCTTCCAGATATAAATAAATAAATAAATAAATAAATATATATATATATATATATATATGACATGATATTTATAATACAAAGTATTAATATATATAATAAATAAGTAGTTATTTATTATTCAAGGGACGCATCCTTTCATGGATGGTCACCATATGTTCTCTATATATGGAACACTCATCATTGTAATAATATATTCATATACAATATTATCTCATATAAAAAAATCAACATGGTATCAGAGCAGGTCTGGGCTTGACTCCCTCACGGGAGGGCCCAGGAAAATGAGAGAGCTATTGGTCAGACCTAACCTATTGGCTACAAGTATTTTGAAGGTTGTCACTTACACGCAATATTGATGAGTGAGATGAGTGACTCGAGGTTTTGATTTTAAAGAAGAGGCGTGTGATCTGCCAAAGGGACCTTCGTTGTCGTTTGGCATGATTTTCCTATAGAAACCTACCTCATCTATAACAAACATAAAATAGGTGACCTGTTCCACACATACATATTTCCACAGTACTCGATACATTTGTTCATTCCAGTAAACCATCGGGATCCATTCGTTGTGCTMTCCAAGTTTGTTATTCAGAGAAATTAACGTTGGGTGCAAGGATTATATAGGGTAAGGTAAGGATAGGGTTGTTCTTATATCCCTCTCCCAGTGGAGTACAAATGGCCTAGCAAAAGTCTTGGTGTTGTTGCTAGCTAGTTGTCGAGATTGGCTRCATTATCTCGATGTCGATATAAGGGATTTGCTCGCCACTTAGAAAAYTGCATTTGCCTATTCTCTTCTCTCTGTTCATTTTTCTTTTATACGTCATTTATGTCCTCTTAATTAGCCACGTCGTATCGACACTGTAGTCGAGATAAGATTTACTCAATAAGAATTGGAGTGGAGCATTCCCCATTACACACCACCACCAAGTTATCGCCCATATTGTTATTGATTTTGCTTTTCTATTACGAACAGACCCTCGTTTTTCTCTGCATAGCAACCAACAATGTCAGAAGCTCTGATGAGTATGGGAAACAAAGCCAGTGGTCGAGACAAGAGAGCTCTCGATTTCATTGAGAACGTCACCACAAACGCCGATGAGGTGCAAGCTCAGCTCCTCTCGGCAATCTTAACGAGAAATGTTAATACCGAATACCTGAAGAGATACGGCCTCAGCGAACAAACTAATAAACGGCCTCAGCGGATCTATAGAGAGAGAGGTGTAATCTGCGCCAAGTTGAAGTACAAGAGAGGTGTCTCCATTAGAGGAGTCGTCCTAGATCCATCATGTCTTGTAAAGAGCATGGATCGTGTATCGATTTAAAGAGTGGTATATGCTCTTTATATGTTTGCTTTCGTGCGTTACATTCAAATTATGTGAGACCGACAACTATTTTCCAAGAAGCTCTCTATCCATGAAAGGATTTGGCTTGCGAAGCCATACAGGCTATAAACATGACAAAGACAACGTCTGAGAGAACGTAGGGTGGCAATACGAATTGTGGCCCTATGGAAGACTCTGTGAGATTTAAGCCACCCACAGTGAATGTGGTGGCAGAGAGAGAGAGTGGAGGAGCTACTCTCAATACATGCAGATCCACTTCCAGAGGAGCTAGTCCCAGATTGGCTATTTTTGGGATGATCCATTGTTCATGTCAGGAGATTGAGTATTCCCCAAGGGATTGGAAGTATGGCAGAAGCCAAGTGAGATCTTCCTTGGTCAAGGGAAGTATGTTATCACGATCCTTCAGAGATTTGGGATGATGGACAGCAAGTCCAAGGCCACTCCCATGGTGACAAACCTGAAGAAGTTGAGAGACTCTGATTCTGAACTATTAGACCCCTCTACATACCGACAGTTGATTGGCTCACTGTTGTATTTGGTTAATACCAGGCCGGACATCTGCTTTGCTATGAACACGTTGAGCCAGTTGCAAGAAGAACCAAGACATGAGCATTGGATTGTTGCAAAGTACATATTGAGATATTTGTGTGGCACGCTAAACTATGGTTTGAGATATGTCTCAAACAGTGATGTACAGCGGCAAGGATATATAGATTCTGATTGGGCAAGGAGTGTAGATGACAGAAATAGTACTTCAAGAGTATGCTTCAGTTTGGGCTCAACCATGATATCTTGGATTAGAAAGAAACAGAATTTTGTGGCACTCAGCACTGCAAAGGCAGAGTACATTACAACATGTGATGCTTGTACGAAAGTAGTATGGCTTCGTAAGTTGATTTCTGGACTATTTGATCAAGTGTCGGATTTGACCATGATATTTTGTGACAATCAAAGTTGTGTGAAGCTTTCAGAGAACCCGGTGTTCCATGACAGGTCGAAGCACATTGAGATAAAGTATTATTACATCCGTGATCGAGTCTAGAAGGGAGAAGTAAAACTCCAGTATATCTCCATCGATGGGCAGATAGCGGATATTCTGACGAAGCCCTTGTCCAAAGGGAAGTATGTATACTTCAGGGACAAGTTGGGACTTGTGGAGATTGCTCCCTTGGTTGAGAGGGAGAGTTGATTTGTATCATGCTAGTACAGCTTAGATATGATGCTTTTGCATCATGCTAGTACAACTTAGATATGATACAGATGTTCGGAGTCGCATCATGCTAGTACATCTTAGATATGATGCATTAGTATCATGCTGGTACAGCTTAGAAATGATGCAGTTGCCTAACTTGCATCATGCTAGTACAGCTTAGATATGATGCAGTAGCATCATGCTAGTACAGCTTAGATATGATGCAGTAGCATCATGCTAGTACAGCTTAAAGATGATGCAGAGGAAATGATCTACATCATGCTAATACAGCTTAGATATGATGCAAAAGCATCATGTTAGTACAACTTAGAGATGATGTAGATGATACTCCACATCATACCAGTACATCTTAGATACGATGCATTCGCATCATGCTAGTACAGCTTAGAGATGATACAGTGGATGATATGACTTGATGTGCACCATGCTAGATGAACTATGGCTTAGATATGATGCAGTTGATGATATGTTATCATATATTTGATGTAACTTTTCATTAGATAAAATTGGTCAACTTGAGTACATTTAGTTGGATGTTATGAATACCTCCCTAGTTAAGAGGGAGTGTTAAATTTTTATGGTCGGTCTTCATAATGTATATATTCGAAAAAGAATATGTGTACCACTAGCAGAGACTGTGTGTCTCTGGACAATAGTTGTGTGCTACTACAGTGGTTGTGTACCATGGGTAGTGATTGTGTGTCACTGGACAGTAGTTGTGTGCTACTATGGTGGTTGTGTACCACTAGCAATGACTGTGTGTCACTGGACAATAGATGTGTGCTACTAGCAGTGGTTGTGTACCACTGGACAGTAGTTGTGTATTACTATGGATCAATGCAGTCGTGTTCTATTGAATGGCATTGTAGTAGTTGTGTGCTACTAGTTGATTGCCATGGAGACTACCAGATCGCTTGGAAGTAGCTATGTGCTACTATTTGATCACAGAGACTGTGAAAGATAATTTGAGCTACCGACGGTATGGTAGTAGTTGTGTGCTACTAGTTGATTGTAGAGTAGTCAGTGGACTACTAGATGAAGACATAGTGGAAAGATACCTTCCTAGTTAAGAGGGAGCGTTGATGTTTGAGGCAACAAGCGAGAGACATTCTCCCAAGAGGGTCCTGTGTGGACTAGTAGGGAGGAATGTGGACTTCATCCTAACGTGCCTCAAATGGTCAGATGAAGGAACCAAGACATTGGTTTCATGAGGAAACCTCGATATGTCTTGGGGGACATTGGTTCCAAGAGGGAACCTCGATGTGTCCTAGAGAAGACATTGTTTCCATGAGGGAACCTTGATATGTCTTAGACATGTGCTCCACGAGGGAACCTTGATATGTCTTAGACATGTGCTCCACAAGGAAACCACGAGATGTTTAGTATGGACACAGTTCATGAGTGAGCTAAGACATTGGTTTCATGAGGGAACCTCAATATGTCAAGTATGGTCCAAGATGACTTAGCTTGATCATCCCCAAGGGATTGGCACCCCTTGTAGGATGAGCTAGCTCAAGTCTTGTGGATACCAACTACATGACATGTATAAACACAGGTGAATGGGCCTAGTAAGCAACAGGCGAACCTTCTCCTAGATTGGGCTGCAAACCAATGGAGATAGGATACATTTATCAAAAGGGTGTACTTGTGATAAATGGGCCCAAGCGTAGTCCTTCCTTGATCATGACAAGGACTGATATAGATTCGAGGTGCTTTCCATGTATCAAATAGCATTATGCTGACATTCACTCACAAGGGTGTACCTGTGGTAAATGGCCTTGGTGTGATCTTTGTCCTTAGTCATGGTAATTTGACTTGGAATGATAAAGACCTAAAGATGTTAGAAGCTATCACATGCGGAACCAGAGTGAGCCTGATCTCAGAGAGAGTCAATTGGCTCAAAGGGAGAGCCGCAGAAGGAGTTTCCCCTCGGTCCAGGTGGGAGAGAGACATCTCCCAAAGACTGACAAGTGTCATCAGTCTAGAGTGAAGTTTGTATACTTCAAAGACAAACTTTGGCATGATGCAGAATGTCTCCCTCGTTGAGAGGGAGTGTTGATGTTTGCACAACATCGGGAAGACATTCTTCCAGATATATATATATATATAAAACATGATATTTATAATACAAAGTATAAATATATATAATAAATAAGTAGTTATTTATTATTCAAGGGACGCATACTTTCATGGATGGTCAACATATGTTCTCTATATATGGAACACTCATCATTGTAAAAATATATCCATACACAATATTATCTCATATAGAAAAATCAATATGTTTCAAGCCATATAAGGATTTGATGAGCTTGCGTACCTTATGTTCTTGTCCCTTCACAACAAAGCCTTCTGGTTGAGACATAAAAGCATTCTCTTTCAAGTCTCCATTCAAGAAAGCAGTCTTCACATCCATTTGATGAATTTTCCATCCATTTTGTGCTGCCATGGAAAATAGAGTACGGATAGTAGCCCATTTTGTTGTGGGGGCAAAAGTCTCCTCATAATCAACACCTTCTCTTTGTGCAAATCCTTTTGCCATGAGCCTTGCTTTGTGCTTGTCAAGTGAGCCATCCAATCTGTACTTGTTCTTGAATACCCACTTGCAGCGATTGGTTTGGTTCCAAATGGAGGATCCACCAACTTTCATGTCCCATTCTTGATGAGAGCATCATATTCCTTCTGCATGGATTCTTTCCATTCATCATGAGAAGTGGCTTCTTTAAAGGAAGTTGGTTCATGGTTAGTAGATAAATTCAACTCACAATCATACGAAACATCCATGTCATCTACATCACCTGAGTTTGAATTATCTACATTACCTCCATCTTGTTTTGAGGACATTTTGGTTCATGTCTTTCCAACCTCATCAAGATGAACACTTTCAAGTGTTTTTGTAAGCCATTTTGGTGGACCTTTCTAAGATGGTCCAAGTTGCTCAACTGATTGAGATGGTGTTGAGTTATCATCAAGCCTCAGCTTTTCAATCCTCTCGATCACATCATCCAAATGAGCTTCATGTTCTGACGAAGTGGCGAGAACTTCTTCATGTGGGAAAGAAACTTCTTCATGGGGGGAAGATGGTGCTTCAAAAAAAGATTCCAGAGATTGACCCAAGATAGGGCTACCCCCTTCAACATGTGGAATCTCATCATCAAATTCATGATATGTCTTTACACGAGTAAATCTATCCAGATGATCATGATATGTCTCAACAGTTTCGTCTTTCTTGGAGGATTCAAGAAAGATCACATCTTTGGAAAGGATGAATTTCTTATTTGTCTCATCATAAAGACGATACCCCTTGGTGGTATTTGAGTACCCCAAGAAGATGCACTTCCAACTCCTAGCATCAAGCTTGCTTCTTTGCTCCTTACGAATCAAGGCATAGCAGGTGGAACCAAAGACCCTGAGATGCCTCACCGAAGGAATGTGGCCATACCACATTTCATAAGGAGTCTTGTTTTTAAGAGCATGAGATGGACACCTGTTTTTGACATAAACTGCACATAAAACTGCATCAGCCCAAAACATCAATTTAACATTCTTGAAAAACATCATGGAACAAACCATATTTAACAATGTCATGTTCATTTGTTCAGCTACACCATTTTGTTGGGGATTGTATGGAACTGTGGTTTGATGTTTGATCCCATCTTAGCAAAGGTAGCTTTCAAATTCAATAGATGTATATTCTCTTCCATTATCAGTGCGAAGAGAGCCAATACGAGACTGTGCTTCATTTTGAATCTATACATGAAAATTTTTAAATGTTTCAAAAGCTTGTGATTTATCTTTCAGCAAGTACACCCAACACATCCTAGTGTAATCGTCAATAAAAGACATGATATATTTATTTCCATTTGTGGAAGGAACAGGCATAGGGCTGCACAAATCAGAATGAATTAGTTCAAGTTTTCTACATGCTCTGGAAGTAGAATCATGAAAGGGTTGTTTGTTGTGTTCTCCAAGGATAAAAGCATCGCATTGCTTCAATTTCCTAGGAATAGTAAGTAGACCAAAAGCACCATTCTTTCTCAACAAACAAAGACTATCATAATTAATACGGCCAAATCTAGCATGCCACAAAAGACTAGATGGCATTATACCTGAGTCATCATGAGAGAGGTATGCAACAGTTTGTGTATGGATAGTTGTCCCATTCAGCTTCAGCCGTCTTCCATCTTCCATTCTTGTCATAACAAGCATGTTATCAAAATCCTTTTGTATCTCAACTTTACCACCAAACAAATGAACAGAGTGGCCTTGTTGTCTAATGTGCACAAGGGATAGGAGGCTTCTTTGCAGCTCAGGAAGATAGAGTACATTGTGCAAAAGAAAATCCAGGAGTCCAAGCAAATTAAGCCTAATGGTCCCCATTCCCGAAGGTTTGAAATTTTATCTATCTACAAAGTACACTACGCCATCTACATTGTCATCAAAGTCTTCGAAAAAATCTCTTTGAAATGTCATGTGAGAGGTTGCGCCTGTGTCAAGAAGTCATGCATGTCTCCAAGAATCAAATGAAGTATTAAACAGATCTTCAGTTACTCCTATATTGCAATGGGCAACAACATAATGAACAGGTGCTTTACCTTTCGCCATGTCTAAGGTTCTATCCCTGTCTTCTTTCGAACTTTGTCTTTCTTCTTTGATCTTCTCCCATGGAACTCTGCAGTCGGTAGCTTCATGTGACCCATTCATTCTACAACAGGTACAATGAAGGTCGAATTTTTCATAGGAATTATGCCAACCCCCCTTTCCTTTAAGCTTCTTCTTCTTTTCATGTCCTCCCATTTCTTATTGGAAGAAATTTGCTTGAGTCTGGTCTTTACAAGCAACTATCTTTATACTCGCTTCAATTAGGGTTTCACCTAGAGTGACTTCACTCAGAGGCTTCAACCACTAGTTTCTCCACCATGTACTTTGTGTTCACTTGGTAATGAAGCTAGGGATGGCCCCAGGGTGCATATGCTCAAACAAGCTTCTCCCCATTCTTCTTCGATGGATATCATGCACTCAAAACAAAATTGTTATTGAGATATTGTAGTGGCAGTTCACTCTAAACAAGGATTGGGATAGGAGGAACCCACTCGCTTCACGTTGCTAATGGCTTGAGGTGTATCAGACTTTAGCACTTAGGTGTATTCTATGGACATGAGACAAAGACAACAAGTGCCCATTCACTGGTAATGCCCTATTCACATTCACATGAGACAAAGACAACAAGTGCCCATTCACATTCAAACATACCAGCCCATATTTCAACGTACTTTCGTGTCAAGGAATGGGATCATGTTATCATCAGGCAATGCATGCCTTTGTACAAGACTGTAAGGTTTAATGTTCGGAATGGTAATAGAGGCGAATTTTATTACCAATGGTGCATTCAATGGGCAGTCCAATCAATGGGAGCAATCAAATGCGAGAGTCTACGAGTTTGAGCTATCACGTTAGGGTTGCATCGAGTCATGGTGTCACGCCCACTGCTCTCAACTCTAAACCCTAACATCTAAACTTCGCTCAATGGGAGTACAAGTAGGGAAGATAGTAGCTCACAAAAAACGCATAGGCTAAACAGAGAATGGAACCATTACAATCAAGTTTTGTGCGTGAGGTATCACGAAAGAGCAGGAACACATCAAGAGACGGTACACGAAATTTGACAAAGAAACTGAAGAGAGGGAAACCCTAGCATCTGCACGTCGACGGCAAGGGTTCTGGCAGGAGTACAGTGAAAAAAGTGGGCACGTTCTGTGAAATGGAATACTGTCGAGCACAAAGAATCAACGAGAGGAACAGACAGCGGGAAGCCAGAGGGACTGGCAAGCAAGCAGGGGGCGTTTTTTGTACGTGAAGGAGAAAGAAAACGCCAAGATGATTTATTCATGGAGTTAACCTGCGCCCTGATACCACTGTCAGGCCAGGAGTGGGCAGAGAAGTAACTCCACACTTGATGTGTTTTGCATTATCATGATAGGTGCATATATACAAAAATAAATGACTGTTTTGCATTATCACCTACAACTCTTCATATTTACAATTTATGTTACAAGTAACGCAATCCTAAGGATTATGTGTCCAACAATAGTGAATCCATTCTAGGGAAATAATATCATAATAGGGTTTTCTTCTTTTGAATTTAAAACACAACCATACATTACCATGAAGTGAATTCCAAATGATCGTAAAGTACAAATGTCCAATAGATCATTTGGATACATCAAAATCTCATTCAATATTTAAATATATTTGAAAAGAAAACTTGTATTACTTCGAATATACATCAGAGTTACAACAGATAGGCATAAGAGTCACAGCGTATAAACATAAGAATTGCAAATAGACATAGAAGTTACATGAAGACACTCTTCCTATGAAAGCTAAGAAGGGTAGCATATCAGCCTAATCCCCAAGGGGCAAGGAATCTACATCTTTCCAAAACACAACAATTCTATCTTGGACATGGAGTGTCAAATCATTTTTGAACGCTCTCAATTCTCCCTACTACAGGTAAGATTTGTTCCCTTGAAAACTATGTGTGCACCATCTTTTCCAAAGGAAAGCAATAGAAGACAATTGCATCATATGCCATAACCCTTTGCACCAATGCCTAATCCTCCAAGCATTGCCTAGAGGAGCCCTCTCCAAGCTAAGGGATGTGAACAAGTAATTATATTGTATTCTTCTTGAAACCATGCCCAAAAGGTTATGGCAATTTGACACCACCACAAGACATGCCCCATTATTTCTTCTTTTCAACATCAAATATAGAATAGATAAAAGATCACTACTTTAACCACCGAACCTTTTATTGTATTCTTCCTGAAACCATCGCCTAGAGGAGCCCTCTCCAAGCTAAGGGGTTGTGAACAAGTAATTATATTGTATCCTTCTTGAAACCATGCCCAAAAGGTTATGGCAATTTGACACCACCACAAGACATGCCCCGTTATTTCTTCTTTTCAACATCAAATATAGAATAGATAAAAGATCTCTACTTTAACCACCAAACCATGATGGAGCACAAACTAAGCTAAAACTTTGTATTTGAACTAGCTTTGTGCCTTCCAGAGAGTCTGCCATTGGTTTTTCGCCTCTCCACAACGTCGTTGATCCCCCACTTCTTATTTGAGTGCAAAGCACTAAGGATCTCAAGTCTCAATCTATTATACAAATTTTTGGTGTCGTTGTCGTAGTACTTCCCATCACTCCACTTCTAGTCTCTCCAATATGGCCCCAAAACTTGAACATGGAGTTTGAAGCAACAAATGTTCAAGGTCGTTTTGCATAATTCTAGAAAGAATGGTTTGTCAACTCCACATATCCTCATGGAACTATATATTGAACGAGTGTTTCTTGTGGAAGGATGCCTTACTAGGCGATTTTGATGTAGTTGCTCCTGCTCACTTTGAAGAGTTTAGCATTGTACTAAATTAGTTTGTCTATGGTCCATTTGGAGGGAGAGATGTAATGTTGTTTTTAAGAACCTACATTTTTCTATAAAGTGCTTCTGTGGGACGATGTATGTTGATCAAAAGGCCCAACTTATGGATATTGATGCCCTTGTTATGGAATTTGTTAGATTATGTGATGCTCAAGCTCAATCTCTCTTAGTTATTCTAGCTCCCAGCATCAGGTCACCTCTTCCAGACAATGAAACATCCCACAGACCAAATCCACCTCCTCCAACCATTTTTCTATACAAAGTTTCTTTCCTTCTCCTACGAATGGTAGGAGAGCTTCCATTTCCACTTCAGAGGAGGATTCCCTCTCTCCTTCGTCTAATGGCAGAAATTTGGAGCATGGAGGCTCTTTTCCTTATACTTAGCTCTAAAGCATTGTATTTCTTCTTTTTGGCATTGAGATAGTCATGCTTAGATATTTAGGGTATAGTCATGCTTAGATATTTAGGGTAGCAAAGATTCTTGCGTTTATAGGAGTGGCCTTCACACTCCCACTTTGTATTGCCACTTA
Organism: Picea mariana; assembly: GCA_032191745.1. Classification (NCBI taxonomy): domain Eukaryota; kingdom Viridiplantae; phylum Streptophyta; class Pinopsida; order Pinales; family Pinaceae; genus Picea; species Picea mariana. The sequence goes on along the minus strand of JASDQU010559997.1, from coordinate 17,093 downwards.
TGTACTAAGTAGTCTCATTGACCTACCTTTGGTCATTTTTTGGACACTAATAAACTTATCTTATCTTAAAGGCCTTCATGATGTCCTTTAGACAACATGTGAACTGAGTTGTATGTTGTTCTTTTCATGTTAACATTAAAGGCATTTTACCCCCAAAAAATGAATAGTGACTTATCTAAACTTTGAATAGAAAATGTTAATCAACCATAGTTGGATGATGATCCATGTGTATTCAAACTATGAACTTGATTATCAACTTCTGGTGTTATGTCTATCATTCCACTTTAGAATTGTGCAACTTCCCTCTAGATATGTTATTCATATAGCCTCCAAGCCTTGAAGCAATAAGTGCAATCTTTGATTCTCCAAGTTAAAAGAAAACCATAAATAAAATCAAAAGCAATTAGACAATCAACTAAAGAAAAGGCCGGACATTTCCAAACTCGTTTAACTAAGATGACCTTCAAGTTGAACTTTTTCAAAATGAATGTTGTCGAGCACAATCATGGGCATAGTTGAGAACTTCACAAGTTTTATTTTACAACTATTTTCTTTTCAAAATCTTTTCAAAAGCATTAACTGAAATATTAATCAATAGGAATAGGAAATATATTACCTCTTCAATGGACTTCTACTTCTCCATATATGACCTTTTATCTAGAATATACATAATCTATAATTTATAATATATTTATAAATTAAAACATCCTTGAAGTGCATGCCTACAATTTCATATGCATGTGCACCCTCCCCTTACATCATGACTTCCCTATCAACTCAACCACGTGCGTAATGGTATGTGGTTTATTCATGTATCAATGAAACTTGCACGCCATCAAAGGTCACAAGAAGCATTCATTGGAAGGTGCATTTTTTTTTGGAAATTTTAAGTGACCCAAGTTTTAAGGTTTGTTTTCGAAGTGCAGAATTTGCTTCCCATGATCCAAAAAAATTTAACAGGGATCTATGTCCTTGTCCTATTTTGATTGGGATGCCTTTGTAGATTACAGCATTCAAAATTTGAAATATTGATTGAAGTTTAAGTTTTCAGTTACCTAGTTTTACCGTTTAATTTTCTTAGTCCAAAAACCCCTTACCATGATCTGAGAATTTTAACATGGTATCARAGCATGTTTTCTAAGATTTTCCAAATCTATGTATGGAGTAGGTTGTTGCCTGTGAAAGGAAATTGTCGAAGGATCTCAATGGGTGATGCTCTAGCTTCATTGATTGACGTTGATATGTGCCTRAGATAGGCATTGGGACCTATAATAGCTTGGTGGGTGTGATGCCCTAGTAGCTCCAGTGATTAGAGTTCATTTGTTGCTTGAGATAGACACATAGAACTTGAGATAGGTGGTTGACTTATTTCAACAAGTGTGATACCCAAATAGCTTCATTGGTTGAAGTTATTTTATGCTTGTGGCACACGATTTGCACATATGATAGGTTGTTGATCTAATTTGATTTTTCAGCTGATTTGTTTGGTCAAAGTGTGTTCCAATAGCCATATATATGTCTAGTCTCGATCTCAGAAGGTGTGAGTATCTAGAGGCACTCATGACTTTACACCTTGAAGGTGTAGATCGTAGATACTACTAAATGACACTAATCTTTGGCATTTTGTGGAAGCTAAGTTTAAAGTTCTTGCAGATGTTGTATTGTTGATCGAGCATAAAAAAAGCAAGAAAAGGAAAAGTGAATCAACCTTGATTTTTTGAAGGATCACTTGACCCTCACATCGTTGGGAAGATAGCTAAGGAGATGTACGATGCCTTCGCCACTCTGTACCAGAGTATGAACATCTCTCGCAAGATTCTTTTGAGAAACAAGTTTATAAATATCCACGAGTGACACAGACATAGTGGCTAGCTATCTAATGAAGACCACCAAATTGCAAGATTAGCTCACTACTATTGGAGAAAAGATCAAAAGTGAGGTGTTCATGCCAATAGTACGACATGGATTCTCTTCATCATGGGAACCATTTGTTCAGGATGCATGTGCTTGTTAGAAGCTTCCCAACTTTAAGAAGCTCTAGGATGATTTCATCCTATGGTAGATGAGATTGGAGACAATTGTAGCCAAGGTGGACGACATCCAAAACCTAGCCCTCATTAGGGAGATGAGGTCTAGGAGTTGGAACCAATTCTTCAAACCAGGGTAAGAAAGACTTGAGTCACGTGAAGTGTTTCAAGTGACTTAAGACAAACCATTATGCATCTCGATGTCCTAAGAGTAAAAAAAACCAAGTAACAACAGTAGGAGTTAGCAAGGAGTGCAGAAACTTTTGCTAGAGCCGATGAGTTAGAATCTAAACTTCAGACGGCTTTCTCCATGGTATCGTACCTTTCCACTAACACTACATCTAGTGAAGTGTGGTATGTCGGCAATGGAGCATCCAAACACATGACCTTCAACAATAGCGCATTCAACAAACTCCAAGATCAGGAGGATGGCATACAAGGGGTATTGGACAATGATCCAACATGTCCAATTAACAAATCAGCTTTGTCTCTTTCCGCATGCCTTCAAGTAATGTTCTTGAGCTAGATGATGCCTTCTATGTTCTTGGTTTAATGAAGAGTCTTCTTTTAGTTCCTTGAATAGCAGATCTACAATATGTGGTTGAGTTTGATGGTCAACAAGTGATCATTGGAAAACATAACCTTGAACATCGTTGATTTTTGCCCAAAGGAGTTCAAAATGTTGGTCTTTGCAGGCTACTCACTGATCCAATAGAGAAGGTGTCGCGGGATGCCATGATGGAGCATTGTCCTTCCAACTTTGTGTAGACGATTTCAAAACCTACAATGGAATCATCGATTGATTCCATTCATGCAATTGATAGGAGCATTGAAGATTACTAGGGCATGTTTTTGCCGAAGGACTATCTCAAAAAGAGGGAGTTGACCTTGATGAGACTCTTACTCCAATTGACAAATGATTCTCTTAGAAAGAGGGAGTTGATCTTCTTGACATTTTTGCTTCAGTTGCTAAAGGTTTTGAGGTGCATGGGCAAGATACCCGTGAGTTCAGATTGAAAGGGCCTTGTATGCATTGATGCATGCACCACGAGTTTGGTATTAAGGATCAATTGTTTCTTAATCAAGTTGGGTTTTCCCAGGTTTAGTGCAGATTTTAATTCTTTATTTGATAAATCCAATCCACTCATCTTGACCCTGTATACAAAGGAGTTTATCATTGCAGCACCTCTTAAACAACTCATGTTGTGGTGTAAGAAGATTTTGACTAGTGAAGTTGGCATGAAGGACATAAGAGGTTGGCATGGTTGATGAAGTTTTCCTTGTACAACAAATTTACACCTTGAAGATTTTGAAGAGATTTTTAAAGTACAGAAGGGAGCAGTGATCCACAGTTATGTTATTTCAGGTTCACAAGTGCTCAACAGTTTGACCAACCCCTAACAGAGGGGAGGTTCAAGATACTGAGAGTGTCTTGGTAAGTTGGAGATCATCTTCCACAAAAAGATTGTTAGTTTATCTCTTTTGTCGCTCAGAAGTTGTTCTCCAGCATGACACAACAGTGACGGCAGATCCTTACAGCAGGTCCATACCAGCAGATCCAGTACACCTCCGTCCTTGCGCAAATATCAGGGAGGGGCAGTGTTGGGGACAGCAGTAATGGCTTTGCAGCAATGAAGAAGGCATAGTCCAGCAGCTTACAAGCTTCCACAGATTGGTGCACAGCAAATCCAGTTGCCTCGATGTCTGTGCAGCAGTCCTATGGCAGCTTAACTTCTGTACAGTGTGGCATACACAACATATCCGTACATCCTTGAGTGGGCACATCAATGAGGTGCAACTTGGTGATATAGGAGGTTTGTGTATGAGGCACATCCATGCCTTTAGCATACATGCACCAAATTTAGCATATTGTGCTTAACTCTGATATGATGTTTCAGATTTAGGATAGTTTAAGCTTAGGTCCTGTCTTCTTTACTTCAAAACTCTCATTTTCTTATCTTCACTTAGTTGTGATTCTAAAGTTTAGATAGGATGCATGAATAGGGGTATCTCCAGATTTAGCTAGGGCGCAGGGTTCAAAGAGGGGTGCATCCATGCATCTGTTTACTTAACTCCTTGGGGACACTCTAAACTAGGCAGAACTAATCATGCAGGGAGGGCGTGGTGTTATAGGTGAATAGAGCCGAGTTAGAGTTTCTTATTTTAGCACCACAGAGTGCTTTATTTTTGTAATCCCTAAGCCCCTGCTTCATCTATAAAAGCATGTCAGAGAGAGTGGTTTATCCATTCCAGTTTTGAGTAAGACAGCAAGAGTGAGAGAGATATTTTCAGCTATTGTAACTCTTGTTTTACTGAGTTAATAGACAGATGTGTGATTGAGACTTCAAATCTGTGTGTTTGCTGTCCTATTTTCAGTGTGATGTGTCTGTAGATTAAAGCATTCAGAATTTGCAGTTTTGATTGAAATTCAAGTTTTCAGTTATCAAGTTTTAGTGTTTAATTTTCTGAGTGCAAAAACTGCTTACCATCATCCGAGAATTTTAACACAGTTGCATGGCTAGCTTTGTCACCGCCCGCTATACCCATACATGTACCCACATCCTAAAGGCCCCCTCCTTTACAAAGGAAAATTGTCAACTCCTAACCATATACGCATAAATCAAAGTTTTTTCATCCTTATTGTAACATACCTGCACCTATGCTCGTACCCAGACTTGCCCATGCAACATAAACAGCAACACAACCCAAAATTTATCTTGCATGCAACCAAAGTTTCTGAAACTTTTCTTCAAAGAAAAGTAAGTGCATTTAAAACTTGAATCTAAGCTTGAGATTTAAAAGTTATACCACATTTCAGTGTTCATGCTTTGCCCAAGAGAAGTCAAGAATTGTGCACCATCTTTTTGGTGTTGAGTTTCTTGATAAAATCTTGGCTTAGTGTTATATAAATAGCTTAAGGATACAAATGCCTATTCTTGTATTCAATTATATTGGAAGGCCCATTCCTTTCAACTATATTCTCACAAATGCTTATATGTAGTAAATTAATATTGGCAGCCTTCAGCAAATTCTTTTAACTCGTACATGGCAATCTGTGATCATAGTAAGCCAGACAAAATTCTAGTTATGAGGAAGAGCTAGTTGAACTTAAATGATCGATTATTATCATTCATTGTGTACCAATGGAATATTAAATTTTATCATATATATCTAATAGATATCTATGTAAGATGAAACATGTAAATACAAGGGCCTGTTATATAATTACAGTGCTTGATGCTAGCCCTGAGGGTTAGCTCAAACGGTCATGAGCCAGACGTGAGATCTCTCCCCCAGTGATGAGTTGGGGAGGTCACGGGTTCGACTCTCTTGATCCCCTCGGGGTTAGGCTCCATAATCAGGGCCATTTACCCTGTTTACCATCCAGGGATCATGGGGAAGTACTCGAAGGGTTTTCCACAAAGATTTCCTTGGAAAAAATTACAGTGCTTGATGCTTACAGAAAAGAAACCCAACATCATAAAACTTAAAAGTAACATCCTATCATAATCTTCAGTCCTTCCAAAAACTTAAGAAATATTTCATAACATGGTAACTATAAATAGAGTAGAAGGCATTTGGGCAAAGAAAGTTGTCTAAAATGTAACAAAACACATGGTTGTCCGGCATCAACTCTTACATTATCCATTAAATGAATTTGTACTTACATAGTATTTGTTTACTTCTATGCATTCATTGTCATGAATAAGCTCACAAAAATTGAATATCTTCTATTGCAGTCTCTGGGGCAATTGGCACACAAAGCTTATGCCTAGTTTGCATGGAACATCATTTCAAAAAACACATTTCCCAAACTAAGCAACTTCAACTAATACACCAATGAAATGTGCTTTAGCTTATGGCTTTGCAATAGCGATAATCGGAAATAAAAAGTAAACGGTTGTGCCATTAAACCTGAAATGTGAGCTAATATGCAATTCTTCTATAGCCCTTTACTTCTCCATTTCTTACATAAAATGTATTCTTCTATAAGATTATGCTCTACTTTAAAAACTCCCTTTTAAGAGGTACACTCCAAACACCATGGAGTATATGTGCAACTCTACAAGTATACCTTTCATATATAAGCCATTTGACAGATAAAAACAAATCAATTCCCCAACAGGCTCATTAAAGTTTGTTACTGGTAATTTGAAAAGGGTAATGCAAAGTCAACAACAAATGCAACTATTAATGTTTTGGTAGCTGCGGGAGGTATTAACCTCCAAGTGTAACCTTTGTACTTAGAATGGAATATTCTGGAAGTAAGAGAACCATTAAACAGATGTGTGGAAACCCTATAAGAGAAGTCGGCCTCAAGAGAATATCAATAAAGTAATAGAAGGATCCAGAAAGAGAAGACAGACCCATTGGGTAAAGTCACTTGGACAGGCTAGTATAAATAAGGAGGCGCCTAGCTCATTTGTACACTCTCACTCACTCAGCAAGAAGGGCGCAAGTCTAAGGAGCAGTTGCAGTGGCAACTAGGGCGCAAGTCTTTCTGGTATCTCTTGTGCGCTCCTCTTGGTAAAGGTACACTTCTATTAGTAGAGGTATGTTCTCTTGGTATTGTGTTGCTTCTATAACAGTGGTGTTTTTGGTTAGGTTTATCTGTTGGTTCTAGTGTGGACTTGTCGGAATCATTCTATCTAAGAAAAGGTTAATGTGCTCGAGGGTGGCATAGTGAATGCCTATGGTTGGGTGACAATGATGTGACATTGTCTATGGTTAAACGAGCATACCAAAATTTTAACATGGTATCAGCACTGCTTTCCTTCGTAAYGGTCTAACCGCTGGAAGGAAGATCCTCAGTTTCCCCCATTGTCAAGCTCGTTGAGCACTTACTGAACCCTTCAAGAAGCTTGCCTAAGTAGGGCACACCTTTCCCTCGGATCAGATCTCCAAAATTCTGAAATTAAAAATTAGGGTTTCCTCATAAAACCCTAGGTCTGCAATGCCTGTTGCAGTTGCAGTACCAGTTACAGTTGCTTCGTGGCAATTGCTTTGTGCCAATTGCAATGCCAGTTGCAGTACCAGTTGTAGTTCCTCTGAACTAGTGAAGTTTATGTGAAACATTGGGCCTAATTTTTTGTTGTCCTAGTGCGCCTTACCCTAGCGCATCTCCAACTACCTTCAGATTGCAAGTTGGAGCACCTTGAAGTTTTAGGATTCGTCATTGCTTGTTGATGTTTGCCGCTCTTGCCGGAGGTATGTACTTGTATGTGTTTAAACTGTATCATTATCTTAAGGGTATTTGTAGGAGAAGGGACCTTTTGTCCAAGCAACAATTGTAGATCCAGAGGGATCTCAGATCCAACACATTCAGAGGAACAACGCACCACAGGTTTGATTGTTTTGATATGCCTCTAGTTGTTATGGCATTATTGTGATCTTATGAACATCTAGTTGTATTTTGATCTATTGAAGTTATGATTATCATACTAACCTTTGGTCAAAGTTAAAGTTATAAGCTGACTCTAGTCAAAGTATTAGGTTGATTGCCCGCAGGGGTGTAGACCGACTAGCAAGTGCCATGTAAATGGAAGGAAATATGTAAAGGATGTGTCAAGTTCGATTCTCACCCCGATTTACCCGTGCCCCATGCTTGTGGGCTATGTGGACGCACCTGGAGGTTATAGTGGTAGCAAACAGGAATCGACCCCATGTCACGTGAGTACGAGACCCGCCCAAGTTGCAGATTCCGCCAGTACAAAAAAAAAGTATTAGGTTGATTAAGGTTGAGATTTTCGAGTTTACTTGCATTATATTCCCTAACTCAATTTTTTGTCAAGAAAACAAATTGTCTTAGTATAGGGGACAGGTTCGACAGAATACTTGTCATCTTGAGTGAAGGAGACTCTAAAGAAAATCAACAACACTCGTTCTTGAAGATAAAACTCCAGATTCCATGTTTGATTGATTAAATTGATAAGTTTCCAATTTGCACATATCAAGTTTGATAATTGCTACATTACAAATAAACACTATAGTTGTGACAATAATTCTTGAAAGGTTTTATTATTGCTAGATACAATGAATACTTGGTAGCATGTGAGTATTATTGATATAAATGCTTAATATACTTGTTTGCAAGATGAACTAACATCTCCTCTAGGAGATACGTCTTGTTTTGCTTCCAAGCAGGTCACTTCGGTAATGATATGTTGATTACGATGAAATTGTCTTTTATTCTTATTAACATAGATATGCTCTTATGAAAGTGCTATTATATTGGAAATACTTTTGCTCTTGTCTCGGGAAGGTTATCTTGTAAATTCCATGCAGGTTACCATGGAAATATTGTTGTTCTTGTTTTCTTGTTTCGGGCAGGTTACCATGGTGGAATGATTGGTCACAACACTAGAAGAGTGTTGTTCCTATTTCTTATTATTGTATTTTTTATTTTGGCTCTTGTTCCAGGCAAGTCACAAGTGATAGCTATGAGAAGGAGCTACTGTGATGATTGTTCTCGTTCTTGTTTTTATTATATAAGAGCATTATTCTTGTCTATTGTTTTTCCCTTGTTGTTCTTGTTCCGAGCAGATCACAGATAATAACTCTGAGGGGAGCTATAGTGACAGTTGTAGGAGGCAACATATTAGATAGTCTCTAGTTTGAGACGTGGAGCAGACTATCCAGATAAGAAGTTGTATACACGACCGTATACATATGTACCGAAGAAAAAGAGGACGAAGTTAAAACTTTCTGGCAAGAAGGGTACTTTTGCGAGATACAGAGTATCTCATATGGAAATTGATTGTAAGGAGCAGAAGGCTCCAAAGATGACCGAACATAGCCAGAAGGGCCTACCCAGAATCGTTGCAGTAACCAAGAAGAGACCAGCATGGTCCCATGACACTTTGCAGGATGCAAAGATATATAGCATTGATGAGCCATATCATGAGGAGCAGATGGCTCTAGCAGTGGTGAGGCAGGAAGCCCCACCAAGTACCAGCGCAGAAGGAGCTAGAGTTCAGAGGGAATCAACCCTCATGATCTAGTAGGGAGGAGCAGCCTCCCCGAGATCATTCATAGGAGACTTCAGAGGAAATCATCACATACAGAGGGAGCAGATGGCTCTGGAGATTATATAGATTCAGAGGGAGTCAAGCTTCAAAGGGAGCATGGAGACTCAGAGTGAGTCTGATCTCAGAGAGAGTCAATGGCCTAAAGACTCGCATTCAGAAAGTATTCCTCCTCAGATTCAAATGGGAGAGAGAGACATCTTCAAGGACAAACAGATAGGTGCCATGAGTTGAGGAGGCTAGATCGAAGCTTTAGAGGATTCAAGGAGATATGAGACCTCCTAGGAAGATTCCCTTGCTTCAGTGACAAAGGAGGAAGCCAGTCAGAAGGATTGGGATATGGATTTTTGCCTTGAGACCAAAAGGGAAGTCGGTGGTGACTTCCAAATTGATCTACAAGATCAAACATGTTGTTAATGGCAGCATAGAGATGTACAGAGACTGATTTGTGGCCAGAGGATTCTCCCAACAAGAGGGAGAAGATTATGACAAGACACTTGCTTCAGTAGTAAGAAGAAGTATACATAGAGCAGCCACAAGATACATGAGAAGGAGTCTCAAGTCTGCAAATTGAAGAAAGCTTTGTTTGGGCCTAAGCAGGCACCCACGGAATGATATGCCAGATCAGACAGTTTCCTGATGAGCTTGGGCTTTACCAAGAGTAAAGTAGATTCCAACCCTTACTACAAGGTTGTGGATGTTGGACCAGTGATATTACTATTATATGTGGATGACCTATTTCTAACAGGGAACGAGAAGCTCATCATTGAGTGCAAGAGGAAGCTTGTTGCAAAGTTCGAATGAAAGACCTAGGTATGATGCACTATTTCTTGGGTCTAGAGGTATGGCAGAGACCGAGTGAGATTGTTCTTAACCAAGGAAAATATGTTGTAGAGATTTTGAAGAGATTTGGAATGATGGATTGTAAAGCCATGCCTACATCAATGGTGACAAATCTGAAGTTATTGAGTGATACATCTTCAGAAACGGTGGATGCCACCATGTATAGACAGATGATTGGTTCATTGATGTACTTAACGAACACAAGACCAGATATATGTTTTGCAGTGAACACAATGAGTCAGTATATGGTTGAGCCAAGCCGTGTTCACTTGATTGCAGCAAAACATGTGATGAGGTGCTTGAAAGGTACAATTGACTATGTACTCAGATATGCTTCAGATCGTGAGATAAGCCTGCAAGGCTTTACTGATTCAGATTGGGCCGATAGTGTTGTAAACCGAAAGAGTACATTTGGATGTTGCTTCAGTATGGGATTAGCTATGATCTCATGGTTCAGCAGGAAGCAAACTAGTGTAGCACTCAGTACAGCTGAGGCAGAGTACATAGCAACATGTTTACCTAGCAGTGAATCAGTGTGGCTACGAAAGTTGCTTACAGGATTGTTTGATCTCGAGTTAGAGGCGACTTGTATCTGGTGTGACAACCAGAGTTGTGTGAAGTTGACAAAGAACCCGTTGTTTCATGACAAGTCCAAGCATATCGAGATTAGGAACCATTATATCAAAGATATGGTGCAGAAGGGAGCAGTGAAGCTCCAGTATGTCGCTACAGATGAGCAGATAGCAGACGTGTTGACCAAGCCTCTGTCGAGAGTGAAGTTTGTATACTTCAAGGACAAGCTTGGTGTGGTCCAGAAGGACTTCCCTTGTGATAGAGTATGATGTGTTACAAATGCGACTCCAGATCATAGCATGGTATATTGCTACTCCCGTGAAATTGTCTGGTACGCATAGCTACTCCAGTGAAATAGTCTAGTACATTGAGACATTGCTACTCAAGTGAAATAGTCTGGTAGGCACGTTACTAACTGTGGCACCAGTCAACATGACCTCACACAAGGTCAGCAGATGCCGAGCCTTCGAGGCTGGTGAGTTATCCATCTTTTCAAGCTGGTGGGCCAACCTGTGTGTTTGGAGGTATTTCCTAGCCTTGGGCTAGATGGGTAGTGTGTGCGCACTACATCGCCTAATCCTTGTGATTAGATGCATGGTCATTGTGGACCAATTGCCTGGTGTGCCAACCAGAGGTTACGAGTTCTTTTTGAACTAGATGTCAGATTCTGTGTGAGTTGATGAGTTACTAGTTCTTTATGAACTAGATGCCAGATTTTGTGTGAGTTGGCGAGTTACTAGTTCTTTATGAACTAGATGTCATATTTTGTGTGAGCCAACAAGTTACTAGTTCTTTATGAACTAGAAGCCAGATTCTATGTGAGTTGGCAAGTTACTAGTTCTTTATGAACTAGATGTCAGATTTTGTGTGAGTTGACGAGTTACTAGTTCTTTGTGAACTAGATGATAGATTTTGTGTGAGCTGGTGAGTTACTAGTTCTTTATGAACTAGATGTCAGATTTTGTGTGAGATGACGAGTTACTAGTTCTTTATGAACTAGATGCAATATTTTGTGTGAGTTGGCGAGTTACTAGTTCTTTATGAACTAGATGTCAAATTTTGTGAGAGTTGGGGAGTTACTAGTTCTTTATGAACTAGATGCCAGATTTTGTGTGAGTTGGCGAGTTGCCTAGTTCTATATGAACTAGTCGAAGCCCCGTGATGACATAAAGACCGGAAGGATGATGAGACCCAGATGCATGACTGTGACATGATCATCAAATAGTTTGTGTGTGTGACTATGACAGAGCATGTGTGGCTATGATGGTGATACCTGTGACATGATCTGTTTGATCTTGAGATAGCATGTGTGGCTATGCTAGTTGTTACATGATCTATTTGATCATGAGATGGCCTATTTGGCCATGCTACCTGTGACATGATTTGTTTGATCATGAGATAGCCTGTGTGGCTATGGTGATACTACCTGTAGACTGGTCTGCAAGACCTTGTGAATCTTGCCAATTCCATGTGAGATGGATGGATGTGTTTGAGACCATTACATGAAGAACATCTTAGTTAATACCTCCCTAGCTAAGAGGGAGTGTTGATGTTTTGCTAGCTGCGGGAAGTATTAACCTCCAAGTGTAACCTTTGTACTTAGAATCGAATATTCTAGAAGTAAGAGAATAATTAAACAAATGTGTGGAAACCCTATAAGAGAAGTCGGGCTCAAGAGAATATCAATAAAGTAATAGAAGCATCCAGAAAGAGAAGTCGGCCCCATTGGGTAAAGTCACTTGGACAGGCTAGTATAAATAAGGAGGCGCCTAGCTCATTTGTACACTCTCACTCACTCAGCAAGAAGGGCGCAAGTCTAAGGAGCAGTTGCAGTGGCAGCTAGGGCGCAAGCTTGAGGAGCAGCAGTGGCAGCTAGGGCGCAAGTCTTTCTAGTATCTCTTGTGCACTTCTCTTGGTAAAGGTACGCTTCTAATAGTAGAGGTACGTTCTCTTGGTATTGTGTTGCTGCTGCAACAGTGGTGTTTCTGGTTAGGGTTTATTTGTTGGTTCTAGTGTGGACTTGCCAAAATCATTCTATCTAAGAAAAGGTTAGTGTGCTCGAGGGTGGCATAGTGAATGCCTATGGTTGGGTGATAATGATGTGACATTGTCTATGGTTAAACGAGCATACCAAAATTTTAACAAGTCTACAACATTGAGAGTTTGGAAGTTATTTATATACTGAAAGACTGCAATGTTGTTATATACCATTGTGCCATATTCAACTGTATGTATATTAGATTCTGTCGGAGTCTTCAACTTGATATTTTTAGGTGAAAAAATGATTTATATTTTAGCATATATTTAAGCCTAACATAGTTATAAAATAAGAAAAATAAATAATGACTAAGGTGAGAAAATATTCAGATCAAACAATAAACATCATTAAACAAGCAAAATCCAGTAAAAAACAAGAAGATAAAGGTATGGAAACTATGTTACAATTGTTTGCTCCATCACCCAATATACTAGTAATGAAATTCCTGTGCCTACTGAGGTTACACACATGCATTTGCACCCAAGCACCTTCCATATGTACTCTTGTATCATAATCAGTGTGCACTTTCTAGAGATCATGTATCACATACACCTATATATAAAAACAAATACAAAAAGACAATATACTTTACGATTATGATTTTAAAAAAGATGGGGTGAAGGGAAGGTTGTACCTCTTCACGGAGAAGCCCAGGCACTAAAGCATACACCTCAAAGCAGTCCCTCTGTTCAAATTTACGAACATTTTTTCTAATAAGTATCAGAATGTTTCCTTTTTCTTTATAAGAAACAAAATAATTTCAAATACAAATTTGGAATTTCAATTCTATGTCACATCTCTACGTCTGTATAAATTTATACAGGTCTGTGTATGGTCATCTGTGTAATGTATACATCACACACACGCATACATGTGCTTAGATGTGCCTATAAATTGCTATTACAGGTTTCAACCATACATCCATATATAGCTAATGTGCATCTATACCTATATATGTATAGTGGATGTGTGTAGATATAAATATTCACTTATTTGCATGTATATCTATATATGTATAACAGGTGTGTGTAGATATAAATATACACACATCTGCCTGTATGTGTGTATGTACATATAGACAACCATCTATGTATATATGTGGATATGAGCCGCAGTATCATGTTTAAAACCAATTAAAGAGAAAGAAAAGCAAAAGAGGAATCCCCTGGAAAATACAATTAACATAAAATATTTCATGTTCTACAGAACTATTTCCAAACCAATAAGAGACTTTGTTTGGAAGACTTGAACGATACTGAAATAACTTTCAAATAAAATATATTGCCCTTCATAAAATAGTTCCTTGCACCGTAGAGGATGGCCTTGCATAAACATACAGAGATTACACCCCTAGATAACATTTCATGTACTGTCACTGGCTGCATCTGGGACCACAAAATTTTATCAGAAGAGTTATGATACAAGCCCACAGGTATTCGCCAGATCAATAAATTTTATTGAGCTAAAGTCCAATGTAAATTACCTTAGGAATAAATGAAATGACAAGATGCGTCAAGCAAAACTTAAATATCATACTATAACAGACTCTGATTAGCAAAATCAAAAATAAATTAATAATTTAACTGCATGGAAGTGACTTCACTCTATAAAAGAGCAGTTCAAGGAAATCCGTGGTCAACATCAGTTGGACGGCTGACTAAAAGAAGTAAAAGGAAGTTTTTCACTAACACCGTGTGATGCATATTTTATATAGATTGCCATAAATGTTGCATGATTAATAATGAAGCTTTGTAAAATCTTTCCTTCATTAACTATCCGCCCAACCCATGTAATACTATTGATATCTTTGAGCGGGAGGTTCATGTAATAAAGAGTGCAAGGAGTCCAAAATATATTTAGGCATTCATCCTCAATCAGACTCCCCGCAAGTAAGTTATTGGCCGCGTTATCTGTCACAATTTGAACCACAATTTCCCTGCCAACCTCTTCAATGGCCTCTATGAATATGCCCCTCCAATATGGACCATCCTCCATCCTTGTAGAGTCATCACATTTCGAAACATGACCCCTCGTGGACTAGAAATCAATATACTAATGAGAGGTTTGAAATTGATATTTCTCCAACAATCTGAGACAATGGGCACCCCAAAATCCCCCTCCAGATCTCTCTAATGTCATGAAGTCTGACTTCAATGTGAGCATTCTCTTATGACAAAATTGATGTCCTCGTTTTCTCCAAACTAGGAGGTGTGTATCCTTTGGGAGCAATGTTGACCAAATTGTGTACCATCTCCTTCCAATTACGAGACCTACACACTTTGAATGCTATGACATTTTTAAAAGCCTTCCTATTAATACATCAATATTTGTATGCCCTATTATATCCCAAAGATGGCCCCAAGTGGTGGAAGAACGTGACATTAAATAGTACTACTTCCAAGTTGAATCCGTAGTAGTGTGTCATTAAATAGTACTACTTCCAAGTTGAATCCCTGGTAGCGATTGGTATGATGGGTGCAAGTGGCAAGGATAAGTGTTTTCAGTTGTTCAACTTCATTATAATGTTCTATAAAATATGCCCTCTTCGAGGTAGGAACGTGATCACATATTTTGATTAGATCATTCTTCTCAATTACAATTAAATGCCACTTCACGTCTGCAACCCTTGCTGAATTTGATCCATTCTCATAAGCACATACCCAATGTAGCCGAGTGACCTCCTTGAGGAAGACCATCTTGGGCCTCCATTACATGCAACAACTTGCCCCTAAGGTTCATAATTCATGATACACCCTTTGAGGCATCCTCCAAATGGCTTCCCTAAAACAAAGTGGTCCACCCTCCTTCCAACACCAATCCCCTTTCTAATGTCACACGGATACTCTGTGGAAATAAATTAAATGAGGACTCTGCAATTTAAAATAGGTTGAGATCATGCCTCTTCAACTGTTGTTTCTTAATTGGTTACAATGCTTAACTCGAAATTAGAGCAAACAAAATCTGGGCCAGTTGAATTCCAACCAATGGAAAGCAAGTCTACTTTGTTTCAGATTTGGTACATTGCTCAGCTGCTAGCAATCCCATCTTCTATTGCTCATTCTTTCACAGCAGAAATCAAATAAAAGAAACAACAGAAATCAATTTGTCGAAGGTGCTAGTTATTAAATAATAGTCAAGTGCATTGCTAGTGTTAAATTTATAGCAGCTGCAAGAGCCATTCTCCGGGAGGATGGAAAAGACCCTAGCTGAGATCTAGGGCCCCCAAGTGCACCCCTGGGATTTCTTGGTCTAGGACCAAGCAGCTAAAGCCTCTAGATATGTCTAGGGCCCCTGGAAATGTCCAGGGTACCCATGCTTGGGGTATGGGTTGATCCTTGGTCTTGTACCTTGGTGGATAAGACCCCTAAGAGGGCCCCCAGTAGATGACCGGGATTCTTGGTCTGGTACCAAGCAGTAAAGACCCCTGAGAGGGCCCCCAGTAGATGACTGGGGTTCTTGGTCT
>JASDQU010559996.1:0-10521 GCA_032191745.1 Picea mariana | reverse complement strand
TAGTTGTTGATGAATGGTTAACCACACTATTTACAAATGTAAATCACATTTTAGAAAAGTTAAACTACAAATAAATGTTGGAAAGGTCAATGCATAAAACTCACCACAAATAAACACTCACAGTAAATGCTATGCATAAAACTCACAGCAAAGAGACTACTTCCAGTGAGATTATCTGCCACGTCAACGTCCACGGTGTATCTCCTAGTTCTTTCCTTAACCGTCACTCTTCCTCCCAACTAACCTACCCACCGCAGGGAGTCTCCTACCGACGATGCGGACGTGTATAACAGAGGCGCGGGTCCCACCACGGGAGAGCGAGGCCCGGTGGTAAGTTAGTTGCCTCCTTTGCACAGCATAAGTTCCCTCTTGAGAACCGGCAATGTCAGTGTCCACCAAAGACACCTACGAATTAATATCTCGCCGCTCGCTTTCCCACCGGCTCCCGTAGCGGGAACAATGACGTGACCGGCCAGTAGCCGTCAGAAACGTAACATAAGGCGCACGGATTCCCGTTAAGTGAAAAATACAGCGCCGGGAATCCCGTTAAGAGATCTCTCCGGCGGTCGGCGGGCCCCACAGGTAAGAAAGCCATCGGGCCCGACACGGCACGTCGGCACCGGCGGCCAAACCTCGGGGGTCACGGCTCACGGTAGAGCAAATAACTGCGGAGCTAAGCACGTGGTCACATGGGAGTGGCGAGGGCTTGTGTCCTCCAGGATTCTCGGATGAATCTGCCGTGCAATGTGCATGCAAATTTCAAAATCGACTAGTAGCCTACGAAAACGGCTGTTTTTAGTTTTTAATGATTTTGGTGCTTTACTGCCCGGAGTCTCGTGACGGGAAAGCTGGAAATTGCTGTTGTTTTTCAGTTTTTTTGACGTATTGTAGCCCCTACCCCTCGTGGAGTCGTCCCTGAGACCTCTAGATTTACTTCTTTAATTCGTCCTTCATAGTTGTTCGGAGAAAAGCTGCCTGGTGGTGCTCATGGCGGCGCCGAGATCGCTTCACAAGGCCGGTGATTGCTGATTTTAGGAGCGCGGTTGTTAAAGGTAAGTCGATTCGAGAATTTTGACGCATTTTTGGCTGTGCTTTTTTGTGTTGGGTTGCTGGATTTAGAGGCATTTTTGGGCTCTCTGAGATTGCGTTGGTTTCAAGCATTCGTGTCTGCGATGGCTTTTTGGGTGTTTTTTTTGTCTATGATTGTTTGTATTGGCGGGGATTCGTGGATGGGTGGGGGTGTTGGGTGTTGATGAGCTTCGGTTAGTTGAATTGGGTTTTGCATTAAACGATCTGGGTTTCTTCTGGTTTTTTGTTTGGTGAAGCCGGTTTTTTGGGATTTTGAGGGAACTGAATGAATAAGCTGGTTAAAGTTCGTTCGTTTTCTGAATCCAACGGTCCCATTGTGCTATCCAACCTGTGGGACGGATTAACCGGCGTTTGACGCCGTTGGATTGAGCTGAAGTCAAACGAGGTTTAGGTTAGGTTTGCCCCAGATGGGGAACGGCATGGGTTCATTCGGGGAACCTTGTTTAACGAGCTCTCTGCTTCTGTCAGGCAAGCACCTCTCGTTTATGGCGATTGTGAAGAGCGCTGGTGGGCAGCCCATGATTTCTGCGATGCCCAAGGGCTCCTTCAGAAACAGTACAGGGTCGTTGACGAGCAGTAACGATACAATATTGGGTTCTGAGCAGACCGGTAACCTGCAGGATAGGTATGAGCTGGGGGATGAATTGGGGTTGGGACAATTTGGTAAGATCAGGTATTGTACAGACAAAGTGACTGGGGAGGTTCTGGCGTGCAAATCCATTGCAAAGGACAGATTGGTGACATCTGAGGATGTTCGGAGTGTGAAATTGGAGATCGAGATCATGACCAGCCTGTCTGGGCACCCTAATGTTGTGGCCCTGAAGGCAGTCTTTGAGGAGGAGGAGTATGTGCATTTGGTTATGGAGCTATGTGCTGGTGGGGAGCTTTTTGACCAGTTGCAGAAACAGGGGAGATATTCTGAGCCCGATGCTGCAAGGTTGTTCAAGCATCTCATGGAAGTGGTGAAATATTGTCATGATAATGGGGTTGTGCACAGGGATCTGAAGCCAGAAAATATTCTTCTTGCAACAAAGTCTCCTTCGTCGCCCATCAAGCTTGCTGACTTTGGATTGGCCACCTACTTTACACCAGGTATGCATTGAGGCATTCGATCTGATATTTGAAAGAAGGCTTATAGGAGCAGAATTCTTGTTGTACCGTTTGCTTCAATTATTTTAGATTTATGTAGGTCTGTATGTAACTTTGGTTTTCTTCCTAATAGAATGATGTTTTATCCCAAGTGTGCTATATTTATATAGTCTTGTTCTGCAGCATTTCATTTGTTCGAGTTTGAATTGTTAATAATATTTTAGCTTCATGCCTAATTCTTCTCCATTTGAAACAGGGCAGAAACTCAATGGAACTGTAGGCAGCCCCTTCTATATAGCCCCAGAGGTTTTGTCTGGAGGATACAATCAAGCAGCAGATGTCTGGAGTGCTGGTGTAATTCTTTATATTCTTCTCAGTGGGATTCCGCCCTTTTGGGGTAAGACCAAATCTAAGATTTTTGATGCAGTAAGAGAAGCCAAGCTGCAGTTTCCAAAGGATCCTTGGAGCAGTATATCTTCTTCTGCCAAGGATTTGATCTCCAGAATGCTATGCACAGATCCAAAGAAGAGGCTTACCTCTGTGGAAGTGCTAGGTAAATTGGATATTACGTGAAAACCATGTGTATTTTTCTAAATTTGTCTAGCCCCTGCTTGTTGAATGAGATGCCAGATTCCAGAGATTCCTTATAAATTGGACTTAGTATTGGTTTGATATTGCAGAGCATTCTTGGATCACTGCTCAAGTAGAATTATCGGTGCATAGCAGAAATGGGGTTAAAGGGAAACAGGGGATCACCTGTAACTCTTTGAGGTCAGGGGAACCGAAGACGATGGCTTCATTCAGCTCAGCATTTGATTGCAACAGCAAAACAGATATTCTGTCATCTTTCTCAGGCAAAGCATCTTTTTCTGGATTCATAGTGAGCGACAAGGGATGCCAAGTGTTGGGAAGCTTTGCTTTTCAGAGTCATCCCAAAGCAAACGGGTCAGAATATTCATCAGCAATCCAACACACATTGAGCTTTGCCTTTGCAAATGTTGATGGTGCATTTAACTCGGAACATTCTGTATCTTTCTCTGACAATAAAATGCAGCATCAGCTTTCTCAAAGAGGTAAAATTGTTTCTTGTGATGCTTATATTGATCCCTTCACTGCATTTCAAATTATTTGTTTTTATGCTCATGATCTAATGGAGTAGTTTTTATCTTTACCTGCAGGGTCAAGTTTTGGACATCTCTTTGCAGCGGCAGTCTCTAACAGTATAAAGAGTGTATCTCAGTATGTGATGTCAGTTGAAGAGGGTGGAGGTCAGACACAAAAGGCAGAAACTTCCAGATACCTTATTGCACACAAAGAGAATCATACAATAGGCTTGGGGGAACTTGAACAGCTGGATCTCAAGGTTTCAGAATCCATAATACGATGGGCTTCGTGTACTCGGTTGTCTGGTGCCACTTCATTTCAATCTCCATTAGTGTGTTGACAGCTTCTGCGAACATCATCAGTGTACCATTGGAAACCAAAAGCATAGCTTCAAAAACCTAATGATTATCTTATCTTTTGAAGGGCTGTTTGATGGAGTTTTTAACCAGACCCTTGGCAGTCTGTTACTCCCAAGATTTATTGCACGTGATATATTAATGAACTGATTTGTACTTTTATGGGTTGTATACTACACAGTGGTATAGTAAAGTTCAATGGGTGTCTCGTGGAGATCCCTACTTTTGATAGAGTAAAAATGCTTATTCTTATGAGTGGATAATATAATAAAGTAACGAGCATGTCTATATATTTTTATGTACACTATAATTCAAGAATGAGATGTGAGATCTCAATTGTCTGCATTCAGGTTGTATAGATTGAGCAAGTTAGATTTCTTTTCCAAATTACATGCAGAAAACAGAATTGAATGACTACTCTTTTGTTTGAAATAATTCTGTCTTCTCAACGGTTTCATGTTGCTTTTTATTTGCATGAACAACTCTTTATGCAGCACTGGTTGTCCTGCATGTAGGATGGCTAATTTTAGATTTTTAGGATGACTACTCAATGCTCGTTATGCATCTCTGTTCTCACCGTGACCTAAAATGATGAACTGTTGATGAATGGATTTTTTTCTTTCTGTGATTAGATGTATCCTTTCACTTAAGATATATTACTGCTACTTTGTGCATGTGCCATTCAAAACTATAAAAATTGCAAGAACCATTGTGATATATTACGAGTGCTACTTTGTGTGCGTGCATTCACAAGTATAAAAATTGCAAGAATCATTAACTGATAAACATAGCATAAGGATAGTACGAAGGTATGCCAAACTGAAATAACTTGATTCCAGCGGTCAGGACATTAGATGCATGTCCATTTGAACCATCCTTGTAAGTTTGCATGTTAGGGATGCCCTGCATTCCTGCAGACGATATACTTGGGCAAACTATGCTGGTTCAGGACAATACTTTCAAGCAGGGTTCGAATTTCAAAATGAGACAGCCTATCAAATTTGACGGTTTAGGTGATTCCGTTGACCGTTTTCAAAGTTTTAATAAAATATGTTGACGGTCTTTGAGAAGTTTTAACTGTATTTGACTGGCAAATTGTCTCTCAGTGATGGGCAATTTATCCATCAAATTCCAGCCCTGCTTTCAAGTGATTATAGTTTCATTCCCATGATACGATTTGTTGAGCATCATTTGCGTTAGTTGTTATCTAAACGTTCTATGCTTTGACAATTTTGGCTGGAATCAGACAATATAAATTTGGATGAAATCTCAATTATTTTCCATTTAAATTGTATTTCTGAATGCATAAATAGATTCAGCATACTGAAAAACCTTTGAAACAGTTGGTACAGGAATCCAACAAAAAAAATTAAATAAATAATATTCCAAAATAAAAATAAAAACTTAAAACGTTTAAACTAAAACTTTGCGATACAATACAAGTTTTTTTTTTCCGAGTTACAGGAGGGCACTGACCAGCCAGCATTGTACTTATTAGTGATTCTAAGCTGTAAATAATATTATATTTCGCATTTACTTGCCTTCCCTTGACTTCACATTTACTTGTCTTTCCTTGACTTCAGCTGGAAGAAAAATGGCAAAACTCCACGTGTTACCGTGAATGTCTTAAAAAGTGGTTGGATGGTGTTGAATATTGTTGAACGTGGAATTTCACATTTGTGCCTTTGTGTTCAGCAGATTTTTTTCCCATCGTCATGTTCCTTTCGGGATTTTCCTTTCTTGTAAGTCATATGTCAATCCATTTTTATAAGTGAAATATAATAAGATAGAGTAGTTGGAAAGGTGATGATATTATTTTGTTATTAAAAAATTTAGAAATATTGAAGATGTGAAATGTAATAGGATAGAATAATATTATATTTTTATAAAAAAGTTCAAAATATTAAAAATGTGCCATGAAAGTATGAGTTGAGTTGAACAAACTCTTGCAGGAAAATAGGATAACTATTTACTGCAGGAAAATAGGATATTCATTTGAGTATAAATATCAATCTTTTAATTTGTTTTTGTTAGTTTGGAAATAAGATAATAAGACAATTAGTAATTATAGTTAATTATATGAACTTAGATGAAATGATGAGGTAAGTGTTGGAAACCATAAGTACTTGGGATATATGAATGCAAATTGGTTTTTAAGCCTAAACTGATAATGAGGGTGGTTTGACCATAAGTACTTGGGATATATAAATGCAAATTGGTTTTTAAGCCTAAACTGATAATGAGGGTGGTTTGACCCATGAAGTTTCGTGAAACAACCAAAATAACAAGGTAAATGAGCCTTATAAGGCCCTTGTTTATAGTGTTGCAATGTCACATGAACCAACTAAGTCCCAAGCTCCTTTGGTTGAGAAAATTGTGATTTGCCCAACAACAATGTTAATTGGTCTTGTTGGTGGTTGTAGGGCTTGCTCCCCACTTGCTTTACCTTATCCCCATAGATGATAAGATCGACGGCCTATTGAAGTGGTCAAGTGCTATCATGTTGGACCATTTGATTGTGGATTGGTAACGTTAGAAATTTCAAACCTGTATTGTGTACTTGTGGAACTCGAAGACAATGCAATGGTGATGAAAGATATTCTTGGTTTGTCCACATGAAAGTTGCTTCATGGAATACCTTGGCTTAGATAGACCTTGATAAAAAACACAATTCAACGCATTTGAATTTCGATTGGTGTGTTGGGTATTATGTGTTTGCGTAAAGTTAAAATTATAACTTTTTGTTGTGACATTGTCTCTTATTTGGTTGAACATTGTTGCTTATTATTTTAGTGATGTTGAATGAAGGGGGGATGTTGCCACTTTGTTATCCCTCAATTAGCCTCTCTGGTTGTTAGGTGGAGCATTGATCCCACTCCCAGAGTTGTTTGGACACTCAATTTAGATGAGCAATTGTTGGCGTTGGCCAATATTTATGCTTTTAATTATACAAAGAAAAGTGCAATGTTTTGAAGATGAATCATTTATGAATTTTAGGAAGCTCCAAGTTGGTTTGTATGCAGTAATTTTAATATATATGATCCCATGAAGACAAAGAAGAAGCTCTACAAATGTAGAATCTCCTTGGGAAAAGGGAAGCGTATATAGCCCTAAAAGCCAACCCGGGGCTTTACAACCCCAACAAATTGAGGCATTTTGATTGGGAAAACTTATGGTTTTGGAATAACTTCCACAAAGGCTTTATGAGGATCATATATACATTAGATAGGCCCATGCACTCTAAGAATAATTCCTTTTATTTTGACTCATCTAGTGGAGAGGCTAGTTCATTCTCTAGGGATTGCCATTGTCTTAGAGCATTAGCCTATTTGGTTAGGTATATCTTAGGGTGCTAAAAAATTATGTATGCACAAAACTTGATTTTTTCTTAGTGTTTCTCACCTCCATAATCTGATTTGCATACTCTCAATTGGAAGAATTCAGGGTTTAATGTGTATGCCAAGATGCAACAACATGTGAATTGTTTGGTGGTAAGATTATATCCCATCTCTTAGATAGTGGCCTTTCTTAGAGGTTGTGGGCACTAGATTGCATCTTCTTCGCAAAAACGTAATTGCACGAGTGAATGAAGCATTGGACCATGTTTCTCAAGAGCTCCAAAATAACTCCCTTTGATAAAAGATTCAATAGGTTGGGGAAACAAAACTTCATTATTTTCTTAGTTGATGAAGTTCATCACACTAGAGGTGCTTCACATGGAACATGATTGTGCTCATTGAGGATGAAGAACATGCCCACTAAGGCATGTTTTAAAGCCTTGTCCACCAAGGAAGTTGAGAAAAGAACCATTGCCCTTAAAATGATGACAAGTCACTATTGAAATTTCTCAAACCATGGTAGTAGATTATGCACTCAAAGAATAACTTAAATCCTAGGTTACTTTAAGACTAAAACCCTATCAAAACAATTGTCTTCGAATACGCTAATCTAAAAACACATGCCACTGGAAAGACTAACTAAGAATACATGAAAAACTGAAATCTGAAATCTACATCACTATTTTATTAAATCTAGAAAAATGGTAAACTCAATGATATATCTCAAAAACTCAATCTCGTTAACCAACCCAGTGGAAGACTCTCTCTCCTTTTATAGACTACGAGGAGTTGGGTTTAGAGTGAATGCACTCCATCTTGATAGTATGCCTAGGTTGGAGGATTAAACCCTAACCCTAATTCTAATCCTAGCATAGGGAAGTGCACCTAGAACTACATGAGAGAGTGTGCCTATATTAGAATGGTCAATTAGGAGTAGCAAGCATGCATAAAGGGAAGTGCTATCTCCTAGAGATTTGTGCCCTACTTTGACTAAGTCATCCTTTCAAGCACCTATTTCTAAAACTAGAAAAATAAAATTTGGATTTAGAAAACTAACTAAAATGGAAATTGAACTGAAATTGGAAATTAATAATTCTAGAGTAGCAATTCTAATCATGGAAACAATTTAAGGTTGGTGCATGCATGCTAGAGGTATGCATGTGCCCTCTCCATCTCTCTCCTACATAATTGTAATGCACATCCTTTATTTCACTAGTGATGTGCCCTGCTACCTACTGTCCTCATTTGTGGTTGCACAAAAGAACCAAGGACGATTTAGCAAGGGTGCCATTAGTGCTACATAACCTATTCGAGCTACACCAGGTAAAATATAATGCTCCCTCTTAGTGAGGAAATTGTTATCCAACAATCCCAATCTTTCCTTCAACATCTCAAACTTCCTCTTTGCCAAAGACTTAGTTAATATATCCTCAACTTGTTGATATGTCTAATATACAATAGAGCCATTGCTCCCTTTGGAACCTTGTCTCAAAAAAAGTGGTACCTAATGTCAATATGCTTGGAATGATCATGGAAAATTGGATTCTCATAGAGTTTGATACAACTCTGATTGTCATAGTAAACCACATTGATCTTCAACGCCCTGCATGTGAGTGTTGCTATCAACTTGCAAAGCCAGATGGATTCACAACTAGAAGTACTTACTGCCATGTATTATACCTTTGCTAAACTCAATTCCACTGAATCCTGCTTCTACTTGAACCAAGACATTACCACTAAACCCAAATATAAGCAACAACTTGAATTACTCTTCATGTCATTAGCACCCCTTCCCTAGTCAGAATAAAAATTTCCATGAAACATCAACTCACTGTCTCCTGCAYATTGTAGACCATAATGTATTGTGTCCTTCAAGTAACATAGCACATGTTTTACATCTACCCAATGAATTTCTGTCAKMACATCCATATACAAGTTRAAGSTGTTGGCTACAAACATATATTAGAATATAATATTGACTAGATACATAAAAAATCCAATCAATTGTCTATTCATTGGAAGCTCTACCAACTCTGAATTCAAATAAGCATACAACTTCATATTTGGTGCCATGGGAGCAATTAATGGCTTATAGTTCATTATCTGAAACCTCYGCAACATCTCAACCATATACTTATCATGTCTGAGGAACACCTCTTCTAGACTCTACCACACCTCTAGACCCAATAAATAGTGCACGAGTGCAATGTCCTTCATCTCAAAATCTCATGCCAAGTCTTCCTTGCACCCTATGGTGAGCTTATCCTAACTCCCTATAAGTATTAGGTCATCTACACATAGGACCAAAACAGATAGATCAAATCTATCAAATGAGTAATAAAGATTAAGATTTGCAGAAGTTTTGGCGAAGCCCAAACCTAACAAGTACTTGTTGATCATGGAGTTGGTAAGTACATGGTCTCTGCTCAACCCGTAAAGAGATTTATTCAACCTACACACATGGGTATCTCACCCATTCACCTCAAACTCTCTCGGTTAATTAATGTATACCTCTTTCTCAATCACACCATTGAGGAACACTGTCTTTACATCCATTTGACATCACTGCCATACAAAAATGAAACTAAAGATATCATAATCATGATATAAGAATGTTTGGAAATTGAAGCAAACGTCTCCTCATAGTCAACTCCCTCTCAAAAAAAATCATTTCACTATGAACCATTAATTGTTTTTTACCTTATACACCCACTTGAAATCAATATTGATTTTCCCTCCAATTTTGACATTATCACACACATCATTCTTTATGATGTAATTGTACTCCACTATGCCATTACACCATACCTATTTTTGGATATAGATTCTTTTAGATAAGATTGTACTCCACTATGCCATCCCACCATATCTACTTTTTGTTTATAGATTCTTTTAGATAAATCTTAACATATGTAATTGTACTCCACTATACCATCCCACCATACCTAATTTTTAGATTTTTTTAAGATAAATACTAAACATATTAGTATTATTGATGTTTCATATCAATCACATATGATCCATTATTAGAGAATCAAATATGATCGTTTTTAGAGAATTATTAGAGAATCAAATATATTCATTATTAGAGAATTGTAAAGAGAAAATCTAATGTCCATTTTATTATTTTATTAGTATGAATTGATTATAGATTAAATAATTAATTATCATTTACGTTACTTTATTTAAAATTTTAAACTCATTTGTTATTATTTTTAATTTTATTAAAAAGATAAATAAGTAAATGTACAAATTAAAAAGTTTTTTTTATAGATTGTGTTAATTATATAGGATTTTTTTAATTTTTATACGAATATCATTATAGTTTAATATAGGATTTTTTAATTTTTGTTGGAGATATTATACACTTTTACACATTCACTTTTTCTAAGTTTTAGTTGAGAATATTCTCCTACAATATAGGGCGCTCCTAAAATTTAGGATGTTTCCTATAAAATATGGTGCATTATCACTTTAGTTAGGACTTCAATTCAACTACAATTGATCTTAGTTGACTAGTGGATGACCACTCATGCATCTATTTC